>CAWVNO010003001.1:0-35968 GCA_963930645.1 Salticus scenicus
ATTTTAATTTCATGTCAATGAACTATTTTTACTTTCCGAACACTATAGTGAGGAAAGTATTGTAATCATGTCAAAAATCCGAATTCGAGATTTTGATGTTTCTATACGTTTTGAGGTCCCCTGAGTCCGTTTTCACTATTTTTACGATGATGTATGTATGTGTGTGTGTATGTGTGTATGTGTGTGTTGGCAAGGGGTGCGAATCGGGGACTTCCGTGTGTATACACACCTTCAAACTCGGGACACACACGCAAATGGGGACGTCCCCAATTGCCAAAATTTAAGATTCGCATCTTATACTATTTAATAATGGATTTTTAGTATCTGGACATTAACAGAATAAAAAATTTAGGAAGTCTTCATTTGGAGGTATTTTGAAGCAAAGTGTGTATCTAGATTGTGTGTCGCAGAAGGAAGGTAAAAAGAAGTGTGTATCATAGAAAATCTTAGGTCCTCGTTTGGTCGGTAAAAATACATATCAGGCAATTGATGAATGAACAGGTAGAAAACCTGTTTATGAAGGAGGGGTTAATAATTACTATTTACTACGTTGTAGTAAACTATACTTTTTTTCCCACGTTAATAGTAAAGTAGTTTTTGAAACCTACTTAGTTTGGGGCTATTATGCTTTCTGTAAATTAGGTTCTTTAATTCTTTGCAAAAAGAAATCTCAACATAAAAGGAAAAGGAATAATAGAATTTGCCTAAAAATGATTCTATAAATGCTTTTTTTATACTTAGTTTAGTATTTAATTTTCACATGAAAATTTTAACCTTGTATATTAAAGAATGTAGTCCGGTTATATGAATTTGTTAATACTTATTTAATATTTATATTATCAGTAGTGCTGACATATGATTTTTTCAGGATACTTACTGTACACATTTTGTAGGTTTTATGTGCATATACACAATAGTTATTTAACATCTAGATTTAATACCTTTTTAAATATTTTTAATCAATAATTATTACAATATTTTATTTTAGGTAGAAAATTATCAACTGTATTTAATAATTAATTTATATGAATAAATAATATTTATTAAACGTAATTATTTATAACCATTTTATGAAGTGAAATTCGTGTTTTGTTATGTTAAAAAAAAAAAAAAAAGAAAGAAAGAAAGAAAGAAAAAGAAAAAAAAAATTCCAGCATCTCTTACAGTAAAAATTTTATTAAAATTCTTGTTATGAAAGGATTTATGATATATTGTGCATTTAAATGGTTGAATGGTTTTAATGCTATTTTAACGTGCTTCACAGCGCCCCTAGAGGTCAAAATATGAATTTATAGTGGACTATAAATTTATGAGTGCCTTAGGTTTTTTACAACTATTATAACTATATTAAATAAATTATGATGCATGTACTCTGTAATTTTCTTTATATTTGCCTGTGAAAATGGAATATTTTGTAAAATTTTCATCATTAAAATAAAATGAAAAGGGGGAAAAAAAGGCAGTTGTTTGAATTCATTTTTATACTTTATATCGAAATGAAATTTTAGCAATAATAAATAATTTACGTTTATAATAATATTTTTATACGTATGGTATATTTGTATGTTGTTTTTGAACTTTGTTTCCTAGAGTTGGCAAAAACTTACGTCATGAAAAAAGAACCCCCTCCCCCCTTTTATTTATTTATTTATTTTTTATTTTATTTTATTATTATTTTTTTTTTTTTTTTTTTTTTTTTTTGAGGAGGGAGGGGTAAGGGGAAGAGGTTATTTACTATTAAATGTTATGCAGAATGGAAATTTTAGCGATGATAAATTATTTAATATTTTACTATAATGATTTTAATTTAAGTTATATAAGTGACTCGGGTGCAATACATCAGATTGGTAAGATTAGCAATTAGAAATATGAACAGTGGGGTTTTTCAAGATACGCGAACAGTCTGGTAATGTCTGTCAAGGAAAGAAAACACCACGGACATTTATGAACAAGAGTTTGCATTAGAGTCAGTATTTTTTACGGCACACCAAAAGCCTGATAATGTTTATCATTATTACAGTTCATTAAAGCAAAACCCTCGATTAGTGCTTATAGCACTACAAAACTCTCGAGTAAGAGACTTGCACTGTCATAAGTTACATGTGTAGCGAAACAGTTCCTCACTAAAAGCGGCTAGTGTGTAATAAAGTAAAATCAATTATTTGGTACCATAAAAAGTATTTAGTGTCTAATATCCAGAATAAGATCTTTTTTTTACACCTGAAATGTCAAAAATAAATAATTTTACGGACGCATAAAGGGCAGCTCAGTTATTTATATAGCATTGTATAATTTTACAGATAACTACATATTTTAAATGTAAAACTATGTATTTTATCTAGCTTTGAGAAAAAACGAAATTGGTAAATTAAAAATATGGTGACATGCATAAAATTAATGCACGGATTATATACTGATAAATACAGCTTAAAAGAAAAATTACACACGCCGCCCTTTTAGGATCTAATACACACCGGCAAGTTAAGATCTTTTACACACAGGCAAATGAAGACGTGATACACACCGGCAAATCAAGACCTTTTACACACAAGCAAATGAGAACGTGATACACACCGGCAAGTCAAGACCTTTTACACACAGGCAATTGAAGACGTGATACACACCGGCAAATCAAGACCTTTTACACACAGGCAAATGAAGACGTGATACACACCGGCAAATCAAGACCTTTTACACACAAGCAAATGAAGACGTGATACACACCGGCAAATCAAGACCTTTTACACACAGGCAAATGAGAACGTGATACACACCGGCAAATCAAGACCTTTTACACACAGGCAAATGAAGACGAAATACACAACGGCAAATTAAAATCCATTACACACCCGCAAGTAAGAACATAATACACACATGCAAACAAGGAATAGTACATACCACCAAATGAAGACTTATTATACATCGGCAACCTAGGACGTAATTTACAACATACCGCACCTACAAGCCAGGACGTAGCAAATACAGAACTGAACAAAATTTTTTGATTATCTATATTTTACTAACGGGAGCGAGATTTAATAAAATTTTGCCAAAACGATGCAGTACTCAAAAGTAAATTTTTTAAATGTTTAATAGATAGAGGCTGAAATTAAATTTGTGTGAAAATTTCTTTTCGCAATTTAACACTAACAAATAATACCATATACATAAATAAATATATAAATAAATAAATATATATATATATATATAATTATAAAACATGAGTTTAAATTAAGAATAATGTATGTATATATTTCGAATGGTTGAAATTCATTTTGCAGGTTTATTTGATTAAACTACTTCGAAATTGAGAATGCATGGTGATGAATTGAATGCTATTGAAATTCAAATGAAGCAGTTATGTGTTACATTATATATTCCGTCGTTATATCATCGTCAAACATCAATTTCAGCCTTTATCATCTACTGCAATATGAAAGCCTCTCTTAGGTGATTCCATATTGCCCTATTCTCTGTAGTTCATCTCCATTCTGCTCGTTCTAAACTTCACAATATCATCACTCCAACGACACAGTGTCTCTTCCTCGGTCTTTTCTTATCTCTCGGCATCCAAAATAAAACTTTGGTGATCCATCTATCATCATTTTTTCTCGCAAGATACCCAAACTAGCTCCATTTTAACTTCTTGACTCAAGAAATATCGTCAGTAACTTTTGTTTGTTTCCTGATTCAAGTGTTTCTCTTTTTGTCTCTTCGGGTGAATCCTAATATGCATCTCTCTATGCTTCTCTGAGTTATTTGAAATTTTTGTATAGCTTTACATGCTAAAGACCAAGTTTTTGAAGTATAAATTAAAACATTCAAAATGTACTGATCAAAAACTTTGCTTTTCTAATAAATTGGAAGGTCACTTTTTAAAATATATATATACATACATATATATTACATATAATAATAAGCAAGAGGCCTTCCAAACGGTATGAAGTACGAAAAAAAAAAAAAAAAAAAAAAAATTCTGGAACGCGATTCTATTTTGATAAAATAAACGTCGTATTATACCAGGTTTTAATTAGTTAAAAGAAAACTGTTCCATCCATCGCTACAAATGTTGGCATACTTATCAATCCGACGAATATCTATTTAACGTCGCAGTAAGATCCTTAGTTCTAAAGATATTGAATAAAACCCCATTTTAACGTTAAATTTTTTAAAAAGAAAGAAACAATGTTGCCCCCAAAACAGTTTTTTAATACTTTCCCGGTTTAAAAGGTAATAAAATCATTACCAGAGTCTAAAAAGTATTCGAATAAAACTGATGTCATAATAGTTTTTTTTTTTTTTTTTTTTTTTTTTATCTATATAATTAATAGGCATACATGAGATCATTGTGATTGTTTCATCAATTTTTTAGGACCGCAGTCCTATATTTTCACGCAGGAAGAAAACATCATTATCCTCATTTGCAGCAGGACATCATCTTGAATTTTGTTTATTATGAAATAATCTATTATACAATCGAAGAAGTTATAAATTTCTAAGAAAAAAGCTTGAATTAAAAGTAGCACGTGAGTACTAAATTAAATTCTATAAAAAATATATATATATATTATTATTATTTTATTTTTTAATACATTTACTGTAATTTAATAGTTATCTTTTGATTTAAATATGTAAAAATGAACAATATAAACCGATTCTTCTCTTTAAAATGTGAATTTGCGTTCCTTACTTGTGGTTACCACATTAATTTAATTTTTTATTTAATTTTTAACTTTTTTTTTTAAACTTTATTCATTTTCTTACTGCCATCATACATATATAATTTCAAATGATGTAGACACAATTATGTGTCTTCTTTTAATATTATTACTATATTTATTTATTTATTTAACGATTTGTTGTATTGCACGAAAGCGGATAGCTTAATTTATGTAAAATTATTATGAAATTTCTCATGAATCATTTAACTTATTTTTGAATGCATCTCTCATATAATCCATATAATCATTTTGTGAAAAAAAAAAAATTCTACAAATTCTTGTTTTCTCTCTCTCTTTCTCTCTTTCTTTCTTTCTTTTTTTTTTTTTTTTTTTTTTTTTTTGTTTTTTCTTTTAAATCTTTTCTCTGCTATCTTCACATGCATTATTTCGATAAATTCTCGTTCTTTGTAGAAATCCATATAAAATTATAGCTTTTCCTGTCTTTTGTATTACGCTGCGACTATTATACTCAACAATATCATAAGATGACCTTATTAAATATGAGTTTTTAGAATAAAACAATTGGCAAGTGAATTGGGTGGTGCAAAGAACTGCTGAGTGTCCAGTCCAATGCTTTGCTTTCTAGTAGAGTGTTGCCGCGCGCGATGTGTATTTTTTTTTTAGTGACGACCTCAGACTTTCGATAGGGAAAAAAGACAAACATAGGGCGGCAGTTCCATCGACCTGGGTTAAAAATATTAATCTTCCAAATCAGTGGACAAATATTTTGTTTCCAACACAGTAAAAATACATAGAGCTTTACTCTCTCAAGAAAGTTCCATTACTTTATGACAAGAGAAGAATAGGCCTGAAGGAAGTCAATAAAAATTCTAAAACTCTTTAAATGAAGCATATAGCTTCTATTCTCGTCACAATAATCTTTGATGTATATAGAAAAAAAGAATTCTCAAGAAATTATTTTCTAAAATATGTAAACTGCTGTTTGTAAAAAATGCAACACAAAGAAGGAATGCAAATATCATAATGATATTTATTGGGCTCATACATTATAGTAAGAAGAACAATTGATTGAAATTTCAGGAAATTTGGAGTAATATGTACTGAGAAAACAGTACATAAAGCAGCGACCTCTGTGAGCAAGAATTTAGGTAAAAATGGCAACGGAAAAAATGGCAACGGAAATAATGGCACCAGAAAAAATGGCAACGGAAATAATGGCAACCGGAAATAATGGCAACAGGAAAAAATGGCAACGGAAAAAATGGCAACGATAAATATACAAAAAAGGGTAACAAAATAAAGGAAAACGAAAAAGGATAATTTGAGAATTCTTACTGGCGAATAATATGCTAAAAATATCTGAAGAGTAAAATATATTTCATCATTGGTACTGATAGCATTTTTCGCCATCAGATATAAATGTGTATATATATATATATATATATATATATATATATTTATATTTTTCTTATTATTATTATTATATATATTTATATATATATATATATATATATATATATATAGTTATTATATATATATCGGTTTTAAAGAAGAAATTTTAGCCTTTATTAATATATTTATTCACGTATTCAATATTTGTGCGATTTTATATCAATGTTAGTTATTTAAAAAATAAATAAAATTAAATTAATGGTTAAATTGAAAAAACTAAAGAATTGTGGATGGGTGGAGATTGGAGGCTAATTTTACTTTTTGAGCATGGATAAACAGAAAGGCTTTCTTTGTGTAGACAATGACAGAATTAGGAAGGAAATGTTTTTCCTAGAAGCGTTCTCCAGATTTTTCTTTCATCTGGCAATGCCATTGAGTTACCCTCTGCTTTTGTTCTTTTGTATTCTCACCTCACAGTTCAGAATCATAATCTATGTCGTGGCCCTTCTCCAACTACTCTTTGAACACTTAATAGATAAGGAAGATTTTAAAAGGCCAGAATATATGATGTTTCCTTCCTTTCAGATACAGAAAACAGAAACCCCCCCTTAAATTCTTTACAGATGTTAAAATCTTGCTTTCCTTTCTAGAAGAATCATGTCGTTGTCGCATAAAAAGATGTAAAGAAATGAACACAAAAGTATATTATACAATACGCCTTTTTGAAAGGTTTGACATAAAATATAAAAAAGACATACAATCGAAATTTTAATATGCAATTTTGATTCGTAAAAATTTAGTCAGACAAGTGAATTTTTACGTAATATTAATACATAAAATAATAATTAAGAATAGTATTTTAAAATTTTTAACGTTTTCAATGGTAGATTTAGTTTTTATTTAATAGTAGTATTTAATGAAGTATTATGAATTAATAATTTTTTAATATAATAATTAAATTTAATACTCATTATGATTGCTTACCTTAAGTAGAAATAATAATAATAATAATAGTAATAAGTGATTACATTGAAGATGGGCATTAATTACAAAATATCTTTTATAATCATCTGAAGCACTGATTTTCTATGAATAGTAAATTTAGCATCACAAATTAAGTTATTGTATTTTTACTTTCTTTTATATTCAATAGAAAGTATTGGATTCGTAAAAATTTTCAGTTTCCGGTTTTCGATGGGCATTACATGTTTTGAAAGATACTGTAAATGATTTAACCATTTTTAGAAAATATATGTCGGTCTGGGATCCTGGAAAAAAAAGGCACCGGTAATAAGGGCACTTTTTCACTTCGCAAATTGCAAAATAATAAATATCAAATAATGAATTTCAAATTACATTTTTAGAATTTCATTTGATTTGGTACACCATTCATTTATTTTTTGTTTGAGAAAAGGGGGAGGTTGAGTTAGCAGAAAGTTGAAAGAAAACAATTGTTTTTATACCACCTTCTTACCGATTTTAATGAAATTTTGTATATTCACGTACAATTTGTGACTATCACAATGAGTGTATTATATACACGGGGGGAGGGGGGGCAGATGGAAATAAAAAATATTCTTTTTAAAAATACCCTATTATAGATAGATAAAAAAAAAAGTTGTATAATCACGTACAATCAGGGACCAATTTACTCACTTTGAGGCCCAGGGCACTCAAGTTCAATGGGCTCTTTTCCTGATGCTTCAATATTACAAAAAAAAAAAAAAAAAAAAAAAAAAAATCGCATATTTTTGATTCACGCGTCTAAAAATTCTCTCCATTTTCATTTTATCGCTGCGATCCTGAGATTTAGTTAACCTGTAAGACTTTGGAATGCAGTATCAGTAGTATGCAGTTGTATTTGCGTTTAGTGAAATATTGCAATTTTTTCAATAAAATTATAGTTTTCTTGAAAATACCGCTGATTTATATAACAGTACAGTAACACCTCCATCCATTGACGAAAAATCAAAAAACAACGACCACTATAGCAAAATTTGAAAAATTTTCATTTTAAGTATGTCTATGTATTTTAAATGTATGATGGAGTTTCTTGGAGGCCCCCTCAGTGTAAGGGTCCAGGGCACATGCCCCTAATGCCTTAAATCAGGCACTGCGTACAATTTGTGAAACAATAACTGTAAGTTTCAGACATACTTGGAAGATGGGGAGTTAAAGAAGGGGGGGGGAGGAGGGCAGAGAAAATAAAAATGATTTTTATATCACCATTTTACCGATTTTAATGATATATTCTATAACTATCACTTACTTTTAATGACGATCACAATGAATGTATTATATACCTGGCGGGGGGGGGGGGGGTGAGGGCAAAGGAGCGCAGATGGAAGTAAAATATATTATTCTTTAAACTACCCTATTATCGATTTAAAAAATATATATATGTATATACAACGTACTGTTTAAGAAAAATTACAGTAAGTATTACACATATCTGAACAGTTCACTAAGGGAGGAGGGGGGGGGGAGAGCAGAGTGAAGAAAATGGTTATTTTTGTATCACCATGCTACTTATTTATATGAAAATTTGTACTATCAATTACATTTTATTAAAATTATAATGAAAGTTACCTACAGTTGATAAGGGTGGGGGCTGGGGGGGGGGGCAGATGAAAATTAAAATAACCTTTTTAAACAACACTTATTATCCATTTCTTTTAATTGACATTTTGTGTAAATATCACTTACTATTAATAAAAAATTACAGTGAAGTTACACATGTCTGGGGGGGGGGGGCACAGAAGAAAAGAAAATGAATGTTTATATCACTATATTTTTCATTTTAATAAATTTCTTTTATAAATATCACTGAATATTTAGGAAAATTTACGCTGATTGTTATGTATATCTTGAGAGCTAAGGGGAGGGGGTAAAAGAGAAAAATGATTGTATAAGTATCACAATGTTACGGATTTTAATTAAAATTTTAAAAACTGTCACCTACATTTAATGAAAATTTTCAAAGAGTGTTATATATATCTAGGAGGAAGGTGGTGCTGAGGAAAAAAAAAATTGCTTTAAATCATTTTGTTTACATTTTAAAGATATTTTGCATAAATATCTCTTATTGTTTATCAAAAATTGAAGTGAAGAGGGTTTCACTACCCGGTGAGAACTAAGGGCTAATATATATTTGTACCATCTTGGTATCGATTTAATGAAATTTCCTAGAAATATTACTTACCGTGTATAAAACATTACAGTGAGGTTAAGTATCAGTTTCTTTCTCTTCCTGAGTTTGTACGCAAAAATTTAATGTATGATTTAAATCTGAAAAATGTTACTAAAAAATGAAATGTTTTCTTTTTATCCGTCTCTTTTGCCATCCCCCACCCCCCACGTAGAAATAAAAAACTTACTCTCTCGTTGATGTTTAGCATGAGTTTTACAAGGAGAAATTAAGAAAAGTGCCCTTTTTTCCGGCTCACGGAAAAAAGGGCACTTTTCTTTCTTGTTTCTACGAGGGGAAGGGGGGGATGGGACATATTTAAAAAAAAAAATCTGTTTCAGAATAATCATTTACCAATATTTTATATTAAATTTTAATTAATGTCTGATCTGAACACTGAATTGCATTTTTGCGTATTAACTTAGAAACTGAAAGATACTGCGGTACATAGCCCTCCCTAAAAATTTTCATAAACAATAAAGGACATTTATACAAAATTTCCTATAAATATGAAGCAGTATAATTTAAAAACAATCGCATTTTTTTTCTCCTCCTCTTTGTCCCTCATGTATAGGTAACACTCACCGTAATTTTTCATTAAAAGTAGGTGATAGTTGTTAATATTTTAATTAAAATTGGTAACAATGTGATATTTCTACAAGCCTTTTTCTCCTCTGCCCGTATAACCCCCAAGATATATTTAATAATCAGCGTAAATTTTCCTAAAAATTAAATGATATTTGTAATAAATTTTAGTAAAATGCAAAGCACAATGATATAAAACATTATTTGTAACTTTATGTCTCCAGCACTCCCCCCCCCCCTCACCCAGATTTGTAATTTTTCATTAACAGTAGGCGACATTTGCACAAAATGTCACAAAAAAAAAGATAATAAGTGTTGTTTAAATAGATTTTGTTTTTCCTCTGCCCCCCCCCCCTCCCCACCATCACCACACACATACTCGTCCCCCTTTTTAACTACAAGTAACTTTCATTATAATTTTAATAAAAAGTAAGTGATAATCAAACAAAGTTTCATACAAATAGCTAGTAATATAAAAACATAGTGCATAAAAAAGTAGCATAGTGATATACTAGCATAGTGATAAAAAAAAAAAACTCCTTTTTTTTATTCTGTCCCCTCCCGAGATCTGTGTAACACTCACTGGAATTTTTCTTAAACAGTAAGTGGTATATACACAAAGAATTATTTAAATCGATACTATGGTAGTTAAAAAAAAATATTTTTCATTGCCATCTTCACCCCCTCCAAGGTATATAATACACTCATAAAAAGTAAGTGATAGTTACAGAATATATCATTTAAAACGGTAAAATAGTGATATAAAAAGTCCTTTTATTTTCCTCTGTCTTCCCCTCTCTCTTTAACCCCCCCCCCCCCCCCACTCCAAGTATGTCTGACAATTACTGTAATATTTTCACAAATTGTACTTGATTACACAAAGTTTTTTTTTTTAATCGATAATATAGGAAAATATAGAAGAATGTCTTGTGGTGGCTACAACATATTATTTTTTTCATTAATTAATTAATTTATGAAATTGAGAATTTTTTGACAATTTAATTTCTCATATTGGCATGCAGTATGTTTAATCATAATATGCACCGCAGAGTATTAGAATTTATTAATTGCAGGACAGAAACGTCTTAGTCATTATCTATAGACAATTTAATTTTGAATGGAATTAAACTTATAATTTATAATAAAAGTTTGGTTATGTAGCTAAAAAAAATTGATTTTGCACAAGAAACTATAAAAGCGGAGTTAAACTATTTTATATCATAAGATTAAACTGCATTAGTAAAATTATAACAAATTAATTAAATGTAATATTTGTTATTACATTAAGATTATTATTTTTATATAATCATTGATTAAAATAACTTTTTATTTTAAAAATAATTTGATGGGGTTAGTTTAGACGTTAAAGCCGATTGAGAATATGAGAGTCGACGATCATGATCTGGGATCGAACCCGGCACTTTCTGTCTACCAGTTTGGAGAGCAGAACTGCTCGGCTTATTAATTAAAAGTCCAAATAATCTTATTCAGCGATTTCAACTAAGTTAATTATATTTAATTATATTTTTAATAAATTAAGTAGTGTTTTTAATTGGAATATTTCATTAAATAATTTTTTAACTAGCTGTATATATATAATTGTTCATAGAAACTAAATCTTTTAATATTAAAAGTGTTTTAAAACAATTTTTTAACTAAAAGCAAAAAAAATTGTAGTAATCCCAGCTAATTAAATTATAAAAATTTATATTTTTGATAATTCTTTTGTTTTTAGATAATTAATTTAGTCATTCTATTAAAATTTTTAAAGTAAAATAATTTTAATTCCATCCTTAACTACCTTTTTCCTCATAATTATTCACAGTAAATAAAATCTTTTAATAATAAAAGTATTTTAAAATAATATTTTCTATTGAAAGCAGAAAAAGTTGTATTAAGGAATCACACCTAATTTAATTATTAAAATTTACGTTTTTGATAATTTATTTAGTTCTTAGACAATTAATTTACTCTTTCTTTTAAAGTTTTCTAAATAAAATAATTTTAATTAGATCCTTATTCCTATAATCAATTATAGAAAAAAATATTTTTATGTTTAAGAACATTTTGAATTTATTTTTTTTCATTTTAAGGCTTAAACAACAGTATTAAGCAATTTGAACTAATTGAATTATTAAAAATTTATATTCTTAATAATTGAATTATATTTTATAAATATGTATTATTAAATAATTTTTTAATTATTATTTTTTTTATATGTAATCTTGTAATCATATATATATATATGTGTGTGTGTGTTTTTTAATTAAAAATATTTTGATGGTTGTGGTTTAAGCTTTAAAACCTATTGACAACATACGGGTCCTAAGCCTGGGTGAAATGACTTTCATAAGAGTTCTTTCTAAGGAGCATGTCCTTGATATATGCGATTTTCAGAAAAAAAAAAAAAAAACATGGAAAATTCTGAATGTCTAGGATGACAAACGAGACCTTGGATCGAACCCGCAATTCCAATCTATCAGGGCCCACCAGCGGCAGAGCGGTTCTGCGCTCAAAGCTGGTTGACGTGAGGTGCCGGGTTCGATCCCAGGTCCTCATTCGTCGATCTAGTCGTTCGGAGTTTTCCATGGTTTTCTTAGAAACTTGCAAAAATATTGGCTAGGACCCCTTAGAAAGACCTCCACGGAAGGTACTCCCCCCCCTCGGGCCAAGGACCTTAGAATTGTCAGTCGGCTTTATTCCCAAACACCAACAATAACACCAGTCTATCAGCTTGGAGAGCAGAACCAGTCGGCTACTGAAATAGGCATTTTAATTAAAAGTTTAAAAAAATGTATTAAGTAATTTCACCTAATTTAATTATAAAAAATTATATTTTTAATAAATAAATTATTGTTTTTTAATTAGAATATTTTAATGAATGATGCGATTTTTTTTTTTTTAAACTAGCTATTATTATTATTATTATTATTATTATCGTTCAGAGAAAATAAGTTGTTTTAATAATATTAAAAGTATTTTAATGTAGATTTTACTATTAAAAGCTAAAACAATAATACTTTCCAAGTTTTTTAATTTCTTCCTTTTTTTTTTTTTTTTTGTTTAATTATTTTCAGGAAAAAAAAAAAAAATATATATATATATATATATATATATAGATTAAAAGTATTTAGAAATAGATTTTTCAATTAAAAGCTCAAATAGTTCCATTGAACAAATTAATTTTATTATTAATCATTATGATTTTTAGTAAATGCCGTCATTTTGAATTATATTTTTATATTAAATAAAATATATATTTTTTCCCTATAATCTGATATAGAAAAAAATATTTTTGCATTGAAAGTATTTTATTACAGATTTTGCAGTTAAAAGCTACCACATAATATCAATTTATATAACAAGCAATAACAATAGTTAAATCTCAGCAGAAATGTAAAACGTGTTAAAAATATTGGAGAAATGAAAGCACATAGCTATTTACCCCACCTTTTGCCTACATTTTAAAGCACGTGCGGAATCATTTGCCAATGTGTATCTCAGTGACTCCACGTGCGCCTGCTCTATTCCATAATTTGAAAGCAAATAAGTAAATCTTATCTTCAGTTTCAAAATATACATGATTGTTGATGATATTGTAGGGATTTTATTGGGAGTCAATTGTATTTAGTAGTTCGAAAACTACTTTTTTCCGTTCAGCCCACACATCAATCACTCACATACACACATAAAAACAGTTCTCTTTATTTACATAGATAATTGCACCTTTACCCATATATCAAGTTATTGTTACCAATTTTACCGCTGCCTTTTTCCCCCAGTTGCCATTTTTTCCGGTTGCCATTATTTCCGGTTGCCATTTTTTCCGTTGCCATTATTTCCGTTGCCATTTTTTCCGTTGCCATTTTTACCGAGCACCGTGAGCAATAACTGCACTTACCTGCCTACGCATTGAATCAAATAGCGATTGGATGACATGTGCAGGTAAAGCATTTCATGAAGCTTCAACACGATGCCATAATTCATCGATCGTAGTTACTGGTGAGTGATGGGGGTCACTTGCTTTTCAACGATTAAACAGTCATTTTCATTGGTGCAAGATCAGTAAAACGGACCGGCCAGACCAACAGTCGGACATATCCTGTATCAAGGATGATCCGGACAATACTTACAACTTGCGGTCGTGCATTGTCTTGCCTAAGTACTGCGTTTCGTAGGCCTTGAATTTAGGGCAGAGCGAAGGGCCTTAACTCGTCAGAAATGTAATGGCTGGTATTCAGAGTGGTGGGAATCAAAACAAGAGGTGATCGAGACGTGTATCCAATTGTACCACATACCATCACTCCAGGTGGTGACCCAGTATGCGGCTACCAAAATTTTGATTACCCTCAAAACTGCATCTCTGATAAGGGCGCCTTTAATGTGTGATTAATGATGAATCTGGACGCAGGGATGACGTGAAGTCGCCTTTCAGACAAATCACAATCCTGTTTACAACATCAAGATTTCCTTATCCGTATTTAACGGCATTGTCAATAATGCACAATGTCAGTTGGGATTCGGCATTGTCACACTCTCCATCGCTTGCAGTAATGGTATGGAGTCCCATTGGATACACGTCTCGATTACTTCTTGTTCGCATTCCCGGCACTCTGAAACGCGGCCATTAAATTTCTGGTGAGTTAAGGCCCGCACCTCCTCTCTATATTCAAGGCCTCCGCAGCGCTACATTTAAGAAGGATAATGCACGACCGCAAGTTGTCTGTATAGTCCGGACCTTCTTTAGTACATAATGTGTTCAACCGTTGCTCTGGTCAGCGCATTCTCCTGATCTCGCATCAACGAAAATGACTGTTTAATCGTTGAAAAGCGATTGGCTCCCCACCACTCTTCAGTAACTACGATCGATGAATTGTGGCATCGTGTTAAAGCTTCATGAAGTGCTCTACCCGTACATGTCATCCAATCGCTGTTTGATTCAATACCTAGACAGATAAGTGCAGTTATTGCTCACAGAGGTCGCTGCTTTATGTACTGTTTTCTCAGTACATGTTACTCCAAATTTTCTGAAATTTTAATCAATTGTTCTTCTTACTATAATGTATGTGCCCAATAAATATCAGTATGATATTCTCATTCCTTCTTGGTGTTGCATTTTTTACAAGCAGCAGTGTAGAATATTATTATTATTATTTTTTTTTTTTAAATAAATGAAAATGTTAATAACTATTTTTTCCCCCTTCTTTTTTATTATTGAGTAGCTTTTATACAAGTAATGAAGCATACAGCTCAAAGAGTAGTTTTTTATCTTATTATTTATTTATTTATTTTATTTTGCGGTATTTAAACTATTTAGCTTTAATTTCGAAAATTTGTGTACATAGTATATATACATAATGCTTGATTAGATGCTTGATTACGGAGGATGGGTAGTATTTTTTGGCTGGACGGATGGGAAGGATTGGGGGGAAAAAAGGGAGGAGGGGTCATTACTTTTATTTTTATTTTCCACTTTAACAGATAGCGCTCATTTCTCTGTAACTTATTCTTTTGCAGGGTGGAGGTCGATTCCCCTGACGTATGATATCTTGAGAGAAAAAATGGGTCGTTTCCCCTCACCCATTTTTCGCAGGCACAGGTCGTTTGCCCTGACACCCCTCTTTCCTGTGTCCATTGTCCATGTTTATGGCTGACATGTACTGATAAGCATGGGGGGGAATGTGTCCTTCATTCCCTTACATGTGACATAAATAGTACACACTCTCACACACACGCGTGCAAAAAGAAAAAATAAATAAAAGAATGTGTAATTAATTATTTATACGTGTATGTGCTGTACTTTTATTTTTATTTATCTATTTTCATTTTACCAAAAATTCAAGTACTGATTTATCAGGTCATGATATTAGAATATAAATTTATTATTTTTGTATTAACAATATTAATAAGATATTTTGTAAAGATTTTGTAAGGAATACAATGGGAATATTCGATTTTCTTATTTTTAAGTTTTAAAATAAAATTTTTGTTTGTAATAATTTGCGATAAAAATTTGAAAACTGGGTTCAAGGGAAAAAAAAATCTTTCAAATGTGTTACTTTCTTTCTTTTTGTTTTTTAATTATCACTATAAATAATGATTTATAACCAACTAGTGGTGAAAGAAGGGAGAAAGTTTGAATAAATATATGTATATATATAATTTATATTACTGTGATCAAACATAAGGAAAGGAGGCTTGAATTAATCAATAAACAGTTACTTATAGAAATATAGCCTTTTACACGGCAGAATATATTGAAAAAGTTAATGAGTTCTATCTGCTATATTTACTGATGAGTTATGTGTAACAAATATAAACAAACTATGTATAACAGAAAATATATATATATATATATATATATTTACTAGAAAATGAATAAGGAGCAGAATCCACCACAGACAAGTGGAGACCTTATTGTAGTTAAAATAAAGATAATAATTACTGTAAATGTAAAAAAAAAAAAAAAATAATAATAAACAAGTGAAAATTAAAACTTAACGAGATATCTTTGAAAAATGTAATTAATTAACATAGTAATTTTATGATCGTAATGTAGAAAAGTTTTTTTTTTGTTTAAATGAGATTAGAGACAATTACAGGATATCAACAATTGCGTTAGATAACATTTAATATTATGTTATTGAAAGACACTCGTTAAAATGAATTTTAATTTGATTAATAATTTAACTATTATCTTAAGCACCTTCATCAATAACTTTACTTTTTTAAAAATACAATTATTGCGATGATAATTTAAACTTGTTATGTATTAATTACAGTTATAGCCCTCATATTAAAGCTAAAATAGTTATTTAAATCCTGAAATGTTATATAGTAGTGTTAATAATTTGTAATAACGTTGTTACAATATACTTCAGTCGAAATAACTTTGCAATATGAAATGCATAGAATCAAAAATAAAGAAACAATTGAAGTACAGTATTCGTTTTTCTTTCTTTATATGTATATATAATATAGCCGTAGAGGGCCTCTGCTTCTTCTTCTAGTGACCATTTATTTATTTCTGTTATACTTGTTTCATATTTGTTATGTATGATCTTATGTATCAGGCTCCTTAAAAAGCTCATTAACTTTTCAATATATATTGCTTTATATAATGTTTCATTTCCATGTATAATTGTTTAATGACTAAAGTATGAGTACTATGGTTTAATTCATATTTCATTTGTATCCTGAATATATATTTTTTAAATTTATAGATAATTTTGGCAACTGTTCATTTGTTTCTCTTGCATTCTACAGTTATATTGCATCATAAATAGGCATATATTTTTTATTGATGGGGGTGCAGGGTGGGGTATAAAAAATTATTTTGTTTTTATTATTTTGCAATGCACTTTTTGTTTACACATCGCCATTTAATACCGTTTTTTGTTACAGAGTCATTAAAAAATTTGAAATTACAAAACAAAATTAGTGGTTTACCACGTTTGCTGTAAATAAATTCCATAATAGCATAATTTACAATCTAGCAGCATGAACACAATAAAATATAAACGCTTATAGGAATGAAATTATAAGCTAAACAAGATTTTAAAACTGTTAACTTCATTCAATTTTCTCTACAAAGTGTCACGTGTTTCTTATAGATTAATAGCTCTAATCCCTTTGAAAAGCATGTCTTGAAAAAGAAGTGGAGGGGAAGAGATGGGGAAAGATATGTGGGGAAACTCACCGGCGCAATCGACCTGTAAGGGAAAAACCAAATTTCTCTCACCCCCTTTAAATCAGGGGAAACGACCAGGCCCCCTTTTGCATCCATGAAATACTTCTACCTCAATATGATATTTATGAATTGCGAATTTACGTAACTCAAATTAATTTCTGTAATAAATTCAAATTTAATTAAATAATTAAAATTTAACATTAAGGTTTATTTTCTAAAAATTAGAAGATCTATTTACACTAAAATTTAAACTAAAAATTATTTTACTTAATCGTTGAGTAGATGAATTCATTTCCCTTATTAATTGTGAATTTAACTGTTTTCTGTCTTATGGCTGTTCTGGAGTGTTTTACCTTTTTCGGCATGCTTTTCAAAAATAAAGAAAGTTAAAATTTAGTTTTACTAAATTTCCTTAGGGTTGATTTATTGTAAAGGGATTGGTGTTTTATGTTTAATAAGTTTATTTCTCTCATGGTATTTTCCATTTTAAAGATTTATTGTGAAAAAATTGGTGTTTGAAGTTTAATATGTTTATTTCTTTCTTGGTTTTTCCACATATTGTTTGAAATTATTTTCAAGTCTTTTAGGTGACTTCAGGTATTGCATGCTGTAAATTTTTAGCAGTTTGCATACAGCATGACAGAAAGATCACCTAATTTGCATATAACATTCATTCAGTGTCCTTGAAAAAGTGGTGAATTTGTATTCTTCAATATCGAGTTGCTTATTTTTTCTTTTCGTCAACTTCATTCATTTTTTATAGTTGTTTGTGTGATACTTGGTTTTATAATATGCAATGTTTGAAAGGTTTTCAATATATATATATAATATTATATATATAATCTATATATACATTTACCGAATCTTATATAAGTTATTATTTGATAAATATATGAAATTCTGATATATGGATACATATCTAGTAACAGTTGCATAAATGAACAAACATCTTGAACAAACATGATATAATAAAACTTTACAACATAGAATGAAAAAAAAAAAAAAATATATATATATATATATATATATATATTGTAGCATTTCGAAAATTATGAGAGGGGATCAAAAAATTTTATTTTAAAATTGACTCAAAATTAATCTTAATAAAATAAATTAATAATTAGATGTTAATTAATATTCACTAATTATTTGTATCAATTATAAAATATTATCAATTATGAGCATTTATAGCGCATTAATTTTGGTTTTAATTTGGTGATACTTTTATTTGGCAATAAAAAAAAAAAACTTCGTAATAATCAATAAAGGGTGTCTTGAGCATGCTGAGCCCTCCCTTTCCTACGTCGCTTTTGTATTCGAAGTTCGATCCAATGTCACATTCGTCGGATTAGTAGTTCGGAGATTTTTATGGTTTTTCTTCAAAACGTGCGTGAATACGGACTAGCATCCCTGAGAAAAATCTCTCATTTCTGCCGAGGCGCAGGTCTCTAAGGCTAGGGTTAGGTACCAGGGATTTTGACTTTTCGTTATTTTATTATCGATAAAAACACTACATAGTAAAACAAAGAATGTAGTGTGTTGTTTAAATTATATTTAAATATCTATATCTATATCTCTCTCTCTCTATATATATATATATATATAAATTGATAAAAATCCTTTTAAAATATTAAATACTGATTGTTTCTTCAGTGGGGTAAAATTTTTAATTCCATATGCGACTTCTAAAACTATAGAGATTTGTAAAGTACCATAAGCAGAAATACTTCAAGGAAATGGGTCCACCAGTGGCTGAGCGGTTCTGCGCTCAAAGCTGGTAGACGTGAGGTGCCAGGTTCTATCCCAGAATGCTCGTCGGCCGAGTCGTTCGGAATTCTCCTAAACTTGCGAAATACGGGCTAGAATCCCTTAGAAAGACCCCCCCCCCACGGAGGGCACTCCCCCTCAGCCCTAGGACCTACAGCAGTTAATCGGCCTTATTCCCAAAAATTCTTCAAAGAAATGTATGCAATATTCCTAAGAATAATTTTAATTGTGGGATAGCATTTAGATAAATGTAGCTTCTTCTATTTTTTTTTTTTTTTGTTGTTGTTGTTGTTGTTAATCGCGGCATGGTATACATTGCAAACAAGTAAATATATGGATTGTTGTTGTTGTTGTACCGAATAAGGCCGATTGACTGCACTAGGCCTGAGGAGGAATTCTCTTTGTGGGCTTTTTCTAAGGGGTCCTAGCTCATATTCACGCAAGTTTCGGAGAAAATCACGGAAAACTCCGAACGGCTAGGACAACAAGCGCGACTAGGATCGAACCCACGCAATAAATGGCTTGAACTTTTCTCACACTAAGCCAGGTCATGTCTGAAAACGGAGGTGATCTGGATTCGCATTTGGCACCTTCCCCTTGTCCTAAAACATGCATATATATATATATATATATAAATATATATATATATATATATATATATATATATATATATATATACATATATATTATTGTAAATGTTAGTGGAAGGATCTTCAGGAAAAATTATCGTTCACTGATAATTCGCAATAAATCTGGTAAGATTACGGCAGAAATTCGGTTTTCTTGAAAATTGCTGTAATGATTTATATGCATGTATAAATATAGTGTTAGAGGTTTTTTTTTTTAGATGAAAAAAAAAATCTGATTATTAGATTTAAATATTAGCAGTCGCTGGTGTCCGGTGCTTTTCCTGGAACAAAACCTAGCAGAAACCCCGTTTTCTAGGAAATTGCTGGATTTAGGGATTTGAGATGATAATTCGTTTTGAATTTGTTTTATCTCCAGGAAAATTAGATTTCACTGGTAGCCCGCACTCCATCTGAGACAATAAAAAAAAAAAAAAAAAAAAAAAAAAAAAAATATATATATTATCACATGGCCTTTATTATCACATTTTCGAAAACGAATCCCTATATTACGCTACGAATAATTTTTACAACGGAACTAAGTAAACAGTCAATCAGGGACTGAATATAAAAAGAGAAAAAACTGGTACAGGTTATTAAAATGCTGTGTACATTAAGGTTTAATTAAAACAGTGCTTTACGCTAAATATTTGGTTAGTTAATAAATAATAATAATAATAATATCAATAATAATAAAGCTTCTGATTTCACAAGTAATTGTCATTATATTATTCTAATAATTTATATCTTTTGTCATAAGATTCCTATGAAAAAAAAAAAAAAAAAAAAAAAATCGTCATCTAAAAGAGATAATTAAAGTTAAAAAAAAAAAAAAAAAAAAAAAAAGATTATTATGCGAAGTTCTGTTCAGCCGAGCAATGTTTAAACTGATTTTACAAATTATCACCATCACTTCTAGAACATTTTTCATTATTTATAACTATTACTTACTTTTCATGAAAATCGCAATGAGCGGATTTCTTTTAAATTAAGTTAAAATATAATGAGAAAAAGTTGTCTTTAATATTAGGGAATACCGTATTTCAAACGGAAAAACTAAAAGCAACTGTGCGTTTCAACTTTTTAGGAGGTAAATATGTATAATTTTCATTTTTTGTGACTATAACATTTAATCTCTTTGCAGTATATAAAATATATATATATATATATATTTATAATAATAAAGCATCAATTAACCTTTCATATATATTGTGAAAAAATAATTAGAAGCTTTGTGAGAGAAAATTAAATCAGTCCAATAGAAGAGGTATATCCTACATCAGTAAAAAATGTTTCATTTTATTTTTGTCTTAATCTTTTAAATATTACCTTTTATATGCATTTAAATATCTTTGTGCCGAGTTTTCATAGAATAAAAAGACACACTCTCTTTTTAACCACCTGCAAAAAACGCAAAGGCGCTTCCTATGTTATGTTCAGTATAAAATAAAATTCTTTTCAAAATACCGATCATGAACTTTAATGCATCAGATTTTTTTTTTTTTTTTTTTTTTTGCAAGTCCCTCTACATACATTAGTTGCGAAAATTATACAATTTTCAACAGAAAATATCGATATGCCCTAGAAAACTTGAATTTGGTATACCAGCTCCAAGCCCTTCAATAAATATTATCGGGAAAAAAAAAAATCTTGATCACAGAGGTTAAAAGACAAACAGAAAGACAAAACGAAGCCAACTCATTATTAGATATTCTTAGATGCTTTAAAACGTATTTTTATTTATTTTTTAATGGGTTTTTTCTGGGGACTTTTTTTCCTGGGGACTTTTTTTCCGGGGACTTTTTTTCCTGGGGACTTTTTTTCCGGGGACTTTTTTTCCGCCATTCTTTCTTCACATATGTATTTAAATAAAAGCAGAAGAACTATTGTTATTATTATTTTAAAAGAGGGGGGAAAATAACCTATAAAATTATAAAGCAAAAAATTAATTAATAAACAATTGATCTCGACACATAGAGAAAAATGCGTAATACATTTTTCAGAAAATCGATTAATATAAAAAGAATAGTTATAAAAAAGAATTATTATTTTTATTATGATTATTATAAAGCTCTCATTAAGCATAAAAATGAGAAAAACTAGGGAGACTTTTTTTTTTTTTTTTTAAATGCTTCAATTATTGAATATTTGAATAAAAATTCAAGGCCTTTTTTTTTTTTTCTAAATTTTATTTTACCTCAAAACAAATTATTTTTTTAATGAAATTTTTTCTGAGTTGTAAATTTATTTTTAATATTACAATTACAGTGTGTCGGTTGCAATATTTTATGTGTTAATTATCATCTGTTCGCGATGTTAGGGGTGCAGATTCCATCAAAGGTGAGATAACTAAATGACTGACATGCCCTCAGGCAAGATAAGATTTGTCCTCCTGCTTTGAAAACATTAATACTGCCCACATGTTTTTCCGGAATCCCTCCCTTTCCGCTAACTGCTGAAGCAAGATTCTAGTTCTATCTAATGACTCTTTTACAAAAGAATATACTACATTGCGAATTTGTATAGAACTATTTTTATGTATTACTTTTTCTCTCAATCTCATTCTTTCTTTCTTTCTTTCTTTTTTTTTTTTTTTTTTTTTTTTTTTAACGAACATGATTTCAATATTCTTTTCACAAAACGTTTAAGGGGGAAATATTATTTCATTGAAAGCATAATCTATTTTTAATAATTTGACTTTTACATGATATAAAAAAAAAATAAATATCTATATATAAATAGTAGTTTTAAATTTTTCTGAAGTTTAAAAATAATTTCATAGACTATACAAATTAAAAGTTTTAAATAAATTTGTTATAAGATTAAACAAAAGCTTCAGTTTGTTCAATAAACTGTTTCAAGAGATGAAACTGTTTTTACTTTCCAAACATACATATATAAGGAAGGTATTGTGTCATCCTCATCATGACAAAAATACGAGTGAGATTTTTGTGTTTCTACAAGTTTTGAGGTGCCCTGAGTTCACTTTTGCTATTTTTGCAGTGATGCATGCATGTAAGTACATGATTGAATGCAATATCGTTTAAACGTTTTGATCAATTGAACTGAAAGTTGGTGCATAGGAAACAATAGAACGAACTCTATTAAGTGAATCTAGCACTTATAGCTTTCTTAGAGAGACATAACGAAAAATTCTTTATCATTATGGCCTATAAGATCACATTGTTTAAAGTGCTATAGCGTCTTAATGCCTTATTAGATTGAGTTGAAAATTTAGGGAGGCAGAAAAATGGTTAAGTGGAAAAAATGATTAACGGAAAAATAGTTAATGGGAAAATGGGTAAGCGAGAAAATGGGTAATGATAAAAAGGATAATTTGAGAATTGCTACGAATCATATACTAAAAATTTTCAAAATTATATTATACATATTAAAACTATGCATTAAATGCTAAAAACTTGATTTATGTACGTAATATTATATATATATATATATATATAAGAGTGAAAACTTAAAACTTCAAAATATACTTTGTTTACACGCAGAAGGGGCATGAGAAACTTTTTTTTTTTTTTTTTTTTTTTTTTTTTTGCGAGCAGTGTTCATCGACATAGTAGAAGGCAGACAAACATTTCATCAATTATATTCAATAGAAAAGAACGTTTAATTTAATTTTTGATAGCCCTGTATGTTATAAAAAGCACCACAGAAATGCCATTTAAAACAATAAGAAAAAGAACTTTGTATAAAACCATAAAATGCTATAACCTGCAACAACTGTTTCGGGTAGAAATTAGACACGACTCTTCATCAGGCGAACAATGTAGTCACGAGTGCTGCAATTCGTAACCGCTTTGATTGCAGCACTCGTGACTTATAGTGTTTTCAAAGTTTTGTTATTATTAGCCCTGCACATTCTCTAAAAATTTTATGCACGTTACACTGCGTAGTTAAATTTACTCTTATATAAAAAACACGTAACAGAAAATGATATACGCATCCAGCAGTTTCCAAGTACAACCAAATTCTATTCAAATACTTTGGGAGCCCTGTAAACGATGAATGAGTTTCATATACAATTTATACAAAACATACTTTTTGTGCTTAAAAAAAACTATGTTAAATTTTGTGTGATGCAGCGTATAGATGTTACACTGTACCTAACACAATTTTTTTTTCATAGACTTAAAGTATTTGCGTTCTCGTGGATGGCCCTGTACATGAACCCTTTGTTTGATCTCAAAGAAAGGTGTAGTGTTTGTAGCATGATGCATATACAGAATACCGTGCTTGGACTTCCTGCTTCCATTTGTTCTTGAGATATGGTGATAAGAGACAGACACACAGATCAAACGAAAAAAAAAAAAAAAAAAAAAAAAAAAAAAACATGATTTTTGGATTCAAAGAACTTCAAAACATGTAGCTATAACAAAAGCTCCATTTCGAAAATTTAATCTCAAAATAATATTTTCTCTACCGTGTGTATGGTTACGAAAAGTGAAAAAACAAACAAACTTATGTATAGTTAAGGCAAATAGATTGAAGCAAAATAAAGACATTTAAAATCGCAGATTCACACTGAGAAAAAATATATATACCGCCTTTCTCTAAAACGAATAAGTGGCCATTTTCTAAATCCCTAAACTAGAAATATAGATTTCAGAGCTATGCGCATAAGGCACGTCAATAAACTGAATAGACGAAATTATCGAGAATTTCTACTGTACACATTTCTAGATGGTAAAACAATATTCTGAATACTCTAAATATTGCAGAGTATTCATTTATATTGCAAGAAATTCCCGCTTGATTTTCTAGAATTTGGTAATGAACCAAGATTATAGTTGCAGAAACCTGCCTCTTGTAGTCTCATTTATTTGCAGAGATTTTTAAATAACTTTTTCCCTCAAAAATATAAGGAAACACTCTAGAATTCTAATGAGGGCTTCTAGAACTCGCTTTCCAAAGGGACTAGAATTTATAAGGTTGACATGGAACTATTTTTTCTAGAGCCACAATTTAGATTCTAGATGTCAGTTACAGAATTTTTTCTCAGTGCAGGAGAAAAAAATTACACTTATTTCTTATTTATTTATTTTAGTGAAAAAGAAAATGAAAGTAAAAGAGAATACATTAATTGTTTCCATATTTAAGCATTTTTAAAAGCTTTACACCCTTTCTAATAAAACATTTTACAATAATTAATGAAGCCCGCGAAATGACGAAACTTTTTTGTATTTTACATTTAAAACGGTATTGTATAGACTACTAACGTATGCCACTAATTAAGTTGTTTGAAAAACGATATTGGATTTAATCTTATTTGTAATAAAATCCCGAAATTCCTGAAACTAACTTTTAAAATGATGTAATAGCTAAAACAGGGCATTAAATTAGAGGAATTATAATTTTATTCATGTTTTCAATGTGTGTATTTAAGCTGATTAAAATAATGAGAAACAATAATTTAGCTGAATAATTTGCATTACAAATGTCGTCAATACGTCATGAGAAATTAATAATAATATTAAATATTAAATAAACATGTGATTGTAAAATAGGAATTGAAAGATTACAATATAATTTTAAATTTCTTGGAGACGTTTAGACCTCAAAACATAAATATCATGTAGGACAGCGTAGTGTTCAGTAATTTGAACTAGCAAAGAGAAATAAATTTTGGAATACCTGTGTAAAAATCGAGCGCGAGGCTATCGTCGTAGGCGGGTTAGTAATCATATAATAATGGAACTTATCTTGATACATAAAACTTACTTAATAATTGAATTAACTACAATTCGTGTTTAAACATAGTTAATGTAGGAAGAAAAATAATTGATGTTAGTGTTTCCAGATAAAACAATGCTTTGGTCTATGGATTTTCAGGATTAATTTTAATGTCATATATTACCTGAAAAATTAAATTTATATATAAAAATGAAATTTATAGTACAATATTCGTGAACACTAAACTTACCCATTTGAACAAGGCATTTTTAAAAATTTATTTTAGTTTATATTTTATTAATTTACTATACATGTGTTTATCTTGTGAGAAAATAGGGAAAGCACTATTTCTTTAATTATTATTAATTTATTTTATTGATGTTAAAAAATTATTCCATTCAACGATATTTAGGGGGGGGGGGAAGCAATAATTAAGAGCAAAAACTATAACTGCTTAACTGTATTTTTCAAATTGTTTATTTATGTATTTATTTTTTAGTAATTTTATATGGCATACTTATAAAATTGTCAGTTTCATGAAAATATTCTAAAACAAAGAAATGTATCTAATCCAGAATGTTTTCATTCAATATCATTATAAATCTCAATGAGATTAACAAAATGAAAGTCCCTGCATAAATAAGTCATCACATCTAAAGTTTTTTGCATTTATACTCTCTAGAAGTTGATATATAGCCTTGACGCACATGAATTTGAATTACAATGCCACCACCTATGCCTTGTCAGGCGATACATACCTAAATTGAAATAGTACATGTATACATATTGTCAATTTCATAAATCACATATTGTCAATTTCAGGTTTTATGCCATTATACTTTATTGAGGCTGAGATATAGCCTTCCGTAAATAGTAAAAATTGCAGTACAAAAAGCTCCACCTATTGGACGAATAACACCGAAATTTGATAAGCACTAATTTCTTTCAAGATGTATTTAAATATATGACAGGCCCCGGCCATAATGTTCTACAGCGCAATCTAATTTCGAGAATGGCGGTAAATGTTATACGAAGATTAATAAAAACAGATTCCGTTACGAATTCCTAATACGTAACGAATTTCTAATAACGGATATTCCTAATTATCCTGGATTTCCTAAAATTCCCTACTAAGGAATTTCTAAAATTCCGGAAATATCCTAAGAATTCCTAATAATGGAATTTCTAATAACGGATTTCTAATACGGGAGATTAATAAAGACAAAGGATTCCATGATAAAAAAAAAAAAAAAAAAAAAAAAAAAAAAAAAAAGTTTTAAAGTTCCCACTCGGAGAATATATGGTGCTGCGTAACAATAAAGAGAGTTCTTAAAAAAAAAAAAAAAGGGTACGAGTCAGCACAATGGCTCCAATTTCAAATTATGAACTGGAGACAGAATCAATACTTACAAAAGTGCACAATTATTAATTTTAAATTATAAATTACGACGAAAACTTAGAAAAACAGTGCCACATATTATCGCAGAGGTAAGTTTTAAGACTTTTTATTTTATTTTATTTATTCATTTATTTCGGAATCCCTCCTTCTCCGTCTTATTTAATCTTTCTACAGAGAAAGATGATGCCATTCTAGCAGTAAAATCGTACTACGGAATAGTATGAGAATATTCAGTTTAATTATGGCCACCTTATATATTTATGTAAAATTCTGTGTATCAGTTTTTGAGCAAGATCCAACACAAAATTTTTATCACAGACAGATGAGCATTTTCTGAAAATGATCAAATAAGGTTCAAGACATCTCGAAACGTAAAAACTGAAAATCGAAATTTTTGATATTTCTATTCCATAATCAGTACTAAATGTGAATGTATATAATTTAAATTAATACTTTCGCTACAAAAACAATTGTACGTAATAAAGGTATTGTATTCTTTTAAAAGTTTGGATGTAAGATTTTCACCTAATTTACAAGTTTGAATGTATCCTGGATCCAAAAAAGTATTTTTTTGGAAGCTGGCCAGTGTGTATGTGTATGGAGAATCTTGTGACTATCACACTATTCAAAATAATTTTAAAATGAAGAAAAAAGCTAAAAATTTCAGCTAAATTTATTTTAATTCAGATTTTTTTTGTTTTATTTATTTATTTTTTTTTTTTTTAATAGTAATCTATCATACTTCAGCTAATTCAACTTCAATATATAGCTTAAAGTGTATTGCACACACATTAATGTAATAAAGCCTTTTTTTTTTTTTTTTTGTTTCTCCCGTACTTATTTTTAATCTTCATAAAAGGTAAGACTAAATTAGTCTAACTTGAAACAACTGTTATCCTTTTCTTCTTTTTATCTGTTTGAATAGAAAAAAAAATAATTTAGCATTACTTATCCCAACTTTTACTGATATTTTTACAAACTATTACTGAAAGTTTTAAATTTTTAATTTAAGCTATCAAAAGACGTTAAATGATATTACTTATTTATAAATTTATAAATTTATTTTGGTTAAAATGAGGATTTTTTGGCATTTTAATTTCTCGTATTGGCATGCTGCATGTTTACTCATAATATATACTGCATAGTATAAAAATTTATCAGTTGTATTTGTAAAGCAGAAATGACTTATTAATTATCTATAAACAACTTCATTTTAACTATGAGTTAACTTACAATTTATAATAAAACTTCGGTTATACAGTTGTAATAAATGATTTTGCACTGAAAATCATTAAAGCGGAGCTAAAATAAACTTTTCTAAATCATAAAACTACATTGTATTATTAAAATTATAACAAATTAATTTAATGTAATATCTGTTTTCATCCCTAAATGTAGCTACTAAATTACACCCAAAGTTAATTTCTAAAAATAAAAATATTTATTTCTTTTTAAATGAAACCATTGCGAACTTGTATTTCATACCTTAAAAGCAAAGAAGAAATGCTATCTTCAATTTCAAAACGTACACAACTGTCGTTAAAGATAATGTATTTTTTGGGAGTTAGTTGTATTCGTTCGAAAACTACACTTTTAAGCCCAGCCCATACGTCAATCATACATATAAACATAGAGAGTCACCTTTCTTTATTTGCACAGATTAGAAGTTACTGTTACAATTTTCACCAATGTCTTTTTTTTCTGGTTTCCATTGTTTTCGTTGTCATTTTTATCGAGCAAAAGGGGAGGGAGGGGGAACATTATAGAGTTCTGATATATTTAGTGGTTTGTGGAAGGGGGAGAGGACAAAATAAAAATAAAAAAGTATTTTATTTTTCAATTTCAAGAAGATTATATATTATTATTTCATAATAATTAAAGAAAAATACATTACATATATAAAGAAGGGCTTTTTTGGCAGTGGAAGACACACTAACACACACACACACACACACAAAAAAAAAAAAGATTTTTGTATAACTTTTCACTGATTTCAATGAAACTTCTTATTTTATATAACTTATTAAGGAAATACACAGTAATTTGGAATTTTTGTAAATCTACGGGAGAGGGTGGGACAAACGAAAATTTTATTTCTCTTCATTTTCATTTTACAAAAAAATTATTATCAATTAATCCCAGAAAAATATCTTCAATTGTTATTAATTAAGAAATAAATGCAATGTAGTTTTGATATAGCTGGGGAAACTGGAGATCAGAAGTAAAACAATATGGTTTTTATATAAGTTTTTGCTGGTTTCAAACAAATTTTGTTAACTAATATTTAAAAATACTTGTAATATAAACGATTTACTTATAACAAATATCACGTTTCAAATAAAAGAATAAATAATAGAGATAAAAATAAAAAAATAATTTTAAAAGTCCAAGTAAGGAAAAAATAAATTAAAAAAATTCTTTATTAATTTTATAGGACATTATTTAAAAAAAAAAAAAAAAAAAAAAAAAAAAAAAAAAAATACACATAATATAAAAAACTAGTATATTGTGTGCGTAACAAAACTTTCTTCTGTATCATTCTATATAAGAGTGCCACGTACCAACAAACACGCATAAAAAATGAATTTTTTTTTTCTCACAATAAATTTGCACATATGCAATTTGGTGGAATTTCAATCATTTATAGCAGCGCTACTTGGTGAGTTTTCTTTTTATAATGGTGATCTCACATATTAAATTTTGTGCACTTATAAACTACAGAAGTAGACATATAGCTTTCTAGTACACGGAATTGCAGTTAATTGGATAAGCATGTCATTTCATAATAGCCCTTTCAAATATCAAGTTTTCGAAGCTATGCACAATTAAAATCTTAGTTATAGCCTTCCAAAAATTTGAGAAATCGTAGCATTACAACGGCACATGTTGACGATTTTCACAGAAAACCAACTGACATCAGTATATGTCAAAGTACATTATAAAATTCTACATATTAGATTTTGAGCCAGAGCTGAAAAAAAAAAAAAATTCTATCACACACACTTAGCAATTCAAAAATTATGGGAGAACCTCAAAAAATTTCATTTTAAAAATGATTCAAAATTATTCTAAAAAATCAATTAATAATTAAAAGTTAATCAATGTTTAATGACTATTCGTATTAACTGTAAAATAGTAGTGATTATGAACATTTATAAAACTTTAATTTTGGTTTTAAATGGGTGATTTTTTTTTTTTTTTTTTTTTTTTTTTTGGGGGGGGGGGTTGACCACCCTCAGTCCCTGCCCCCACCCTTTTTTTCCTACGCCTATGTTTTGTAGATACCGTTTAGTCGTTACAGTCATTAAAAAACTATCGTTAAAATGAAGTTTAATTATCAGAAATGATTAAATGTTATTATTATTATTATTACATGCAATTAAAACTACTTTTTTCTAGTTTTCAAATCTATCTTTGCTGAAATTGTAAATCTTTCAATGAAATACTTGATTGATGTTTCCTACAAGTACTTTTGAAAATATTTTTAAAATTATGGATAAAATAATTTAGAGGTTTCTATTTTCCTGCAAAAAGTTTGATAAAATAATATTCTGAATTTTTCAGTTTATTTTCTGAAATTTTCTTAATGATTTCGAATTGAATTTTGCATAAATATTGAATTTTTGAAAAAATATTGCATTTAAAACTGTTTTTTTCCTCGAAAATATCTAGGATTTGTAGAAAATTTTAGCACAAGATAGAATTCAATAAAAATTTAACAAACACTTTGAGCAATTATTCTAATTAAGCAATTTATTAAACTGCTCTGGAAAGTTATTTTTCCCACTCAAATTCGAAAAATATTTATTAATTATATAATTATAAATGTACATTATCAATGACCTTTTCTTTAGTACAAAATTAATGCTATATGCTGACATTAACATGCAAGTAAAAAATATATTTGCTTTAATTTTTTTTAAATTATTATTTTAACTAAAATGCACAGCCAACGGGTTTCAGGAACCAAAGGCTATCGCATGGAAACCCAAGGCTTATTCCTCGCGCACAAAATTTCTGAGTGGCACAAAATAATACTAACGGTAAAAATCACCCAGTTTTCTTCTTCTTCTTCTTCTTTTTTTTTTTTATTTAATGACATTTTATATTAAAATCTATCTTGTTATTATATATTTTTATATTGCAACGCTCAATAATTTATAGCATAGTTTATTATTGAATTAAAGAGGAAATTTGTTACATAGCTAAACTTGAAAAATAAGAAACAGATAGGGATTATCTATTATAAGAAATAGGTCCTACAGTGTGTATGGAATGGGAGAGGGGGAGTTGCATCTGTATAAAATATATATCAGAATCTTCATCATTGGTCTATAATTTGTATTTTAATTTCTCTCATATTTCATTTTTTACTTCATTTTATTTAATTATTTTAAGTACACTAATGAGATACTTCAGACAAAAGAAAAATATTCATGATATTCCTTAAACACTTAAATATTAGACAATTATTATTACTATCATTATTGTTATTTTGTGCTATATAGGAAATTTGTATTCTTACAAATTAAACTTACAAACGATGTAACTTACATATTAAGTAGCTTAGTTACTTAATGTATAATAATTCGTCATTAAAATGATCAAAACTAGGAAGAAAAATAAGAACTATTCAACAAACAATCATATATAGAAACGGAGCCTTACACAAAGCAAATGTTTTGAAAAATCTCAATTTGGATTCCTTTTGAAACATAGAGGGATAATAGCACTTAGAGAAAATATGGATAAAAACTTAATAAATGCTTCATATAACAATTCATATACATTTCAAATTTATGATATAGAGCAAATTTAAGACCGAACTAAACTAGTTTTGTGATCGCTCAAAAAATTATTTCACTGTAATGTTGAATAAATTCATTTATAATCTTACTTAATAAAATACGGTTACGTTGATGTTAATTTAAAATTATGTTGTTTACTAATTAAAAAACGGTAATTACAATACTTAAGAAAATATAAACTAATTTTTGAATTATATTTGATTTAATAAAATTAATAATATATTTTTAAGTATTACATAAATGAATTCTTAATTATTTAATACATTATTTAATATTCCATTAAAATTGTTCATGGTAATTTCATAATTTAAAGTAAATTATAGTTTTTAAATTTCATGAAAAACGCGTAGTTATACATTTTGATTATAGACAGTTTATAATAAAGATTTAAAGTATAAATTTGTAAACTTAAATTTCAATTAAGAAATATTTCATTTATACGGAATATAATTTTTTTCTGCTAATAATTTTGTGTTATTTATTGCCGGAACGTCAGTGGAGGCCTCTCTGTTGAGACTCAGAAAGATTTTGGGTTCTGTCTGTGGGTTTGTTTGTCTATGTGTCTGTCTGTCGGGCGATAGCGGCCGCAATAATCACGCAACTGACTTGCAATTTGGTACACATGCTCATGAGCCCAATGGAATTAGCTGTATAGTTTTAGTGTGTATCCTATTTGAAGTTCGTGTACAGGGACACTCCAAAATTTTTCTTTGCATTACGGCCCATGTGAAGAATTTGTATGTACTGCGATAGCAAACGCAAAAATCATGCTGCTGACTGGCAATTTGGTATACATATTTATGAGCCTCACGGACTTTTAGCTGTATAGTTTCTGGTGTGTATTTCATTTGCAGTTCATGTACAGAGACATACCAAATTTTTTTTACTACGGTCTGTGGGCAGAATTTTTATGTACTGCAATAAAGGCCACAAAAATGCTCCGATTGACTTGCAATTTGGCACACTCGTTCAGGTTCACTATAGAAATAGCTCTATATCTTTTTATGTCTATATTTTCATGGATTGTGTACAGGGACACGTCAAAATTCTAATCACTACATTGGGTGAATTTCCTTTGAATGCACTTAGACATCATTATTTTGTAATCAACAAAATGAAATTAGCGTATATTATTGAGATGTTTAAACTGACGTTTTCTGCAGAAAATATGTGCACTTAGGCTTCCTAATTAATGTACAAGAGCACACAAAAATGTTCTGACAATGTAATGTTATCAGCCAAATTATGTAAAATTTTGAAGAATTATTCGTAAAAAAACGTAAAATAAGCTGAATAGTTTTTACTGTTGTATTCAATGTTTATGGTTTGTTTACGGAGACACGCAAAAGAATTTCGTGACATTGGAGCCTGTGAATATTTTTTTATTTAATAGTACTTTAATGCGTTTATGCTGCATTCAGCATAATGGAATTAGCATACATTTCAAAGATGCTTAAAAGCATGTTTACTCCAAAAAAAAATATGTATATAGACTAAATAATTCCTATGACGAACTGTAATCATCCAAATGATGTCACATTAGGTTGAAATATTAATGAGTTATAATTAATTAAATAGGTGTATTATTTTTAGTGTATATAATTACTGTGGCTCCTTTTCTGGGATATATAAAAGAATTTCGTACTATTAAGGTCTATTGTCGATATTTCTTAAATGTATATTTTAACATGGTTACACCTCGTTAAATATAATGAAATTTTATTAGAATTTTAAAAGAATGTTTTGCAGTGGAGAAGAGTGAACTTAGAATTGGAAATTCATTTACAGGGTTACATTAAATAATTCCGAAATGTTATGTAATAATTTTGCATGAAATTTGGTAGAAGTATCTATGAATTACAGGGAATTAATACAAGACAGTGAGTTATAAGGAATCATATATATATATATACAGATAGTTGTAGAAAGAGAAATACAGCGGGGTGGGGGGGTAGCCCCCCTCAGAAACCTTTTTCGTTTATGGAAACAAATCAATCGAATCAATTTATATATTATATAATAAGGAATAAATATAAATTATCTGATGAATAATGTGTGATGCAAATAGGATGTTGTGACTCCTGATCTGCAGATCCACTAGTCAATACAGATTATTAAACACTATAGATATATTTCTGAAACTTGTGATTTCACTTATCTCTTATAAATAAATCTGCATATACTATCAATTCAATTTTGGTTTAAAAATTTATAATGATAATTGTAAAAATTATTGTGCATGTGCAATAATACTTTTGTAAGTTGACAATACAATATGAATTATTTACCAGGGATAGGTTCTAGAGTCAAAAATATGTATGCTAGTGGTAAATCTTGCGATTTATTTCTAATTATTTCCACTAAACTGATTTTTCTGAAATACTGAGCGCAAATCAAAAGTCATTAATCGTAAAATGTGTCAGTAATTTTAGAAATCTATCTGGTTAGATGTCGGTTTGAAGGCAAAAATTCTACCTGCCTCTGTCAAATTTTGTGATTTATTTTTGATGCATTTCTAACGAACCCATTTTACTTAAATTTTCTTTATGAACCGATTACAATATTTGCAAGCATTTTTAGGGATTTGCAAGGTGCAAAATGCAAAAGTCTGTCTTCATGTGAAATATCTTGCTACTTAATTAATGCATGTCTGCCGAAGCAATTTTATTCATATTTTAAAAATTAATTAATTTTCGATGTCAATGCCATACGGAGAATATTTTCTTGTCTCATCAGGTGCAGATTTCAGAGTTCGATCAAGCCAAAGTGATTCCAGTTAAGTGGGCCCCCTAAGGCACATTTGGGTCCTCATAATTATTATTTTTTGCATGATTTTAGCACACCTAAAATAATAATAATAATAATAATAATAATTAATTAATTAATTAATAAAAAACTTTACGCTTTTTCTCTATTTCACCTAAGAATGAATAATAGAGTAAAATATTTCTCTATAAAACTTTTCATTTTCCTTTCAAAAATAAACTTTTCATGAAATTATTGTTTTCAAAGCATTTTTGTATATTTTAATTACAAATTTTTTAACACTAAGCAAATTTTTGTCCTCTCCCTGCAGTCGGCCCGTACTTTAATCAAGCCCAGGGAAATATCTTCCTATATCAATTTTTTCTTTATTTTTTAAACTACTCTTGTTGAGTCGAAGATTTCAGAATATTATGGAATAAAAATGCCTTATATATATATAAGTTATATAATATGTTGTAACCACTGAACACTTTTTTTTTTTTAATTTATTTTCAAATGAACGCTTTTAATAACAGTGCAATGCAGTTTTCCAAATAATTTGTATTTTTATTTTACAGCCCTTTTTTATTCCTTATTTACACATTATGTTCATATAATACATAATTCATTCTCCCATTTCTTTAACTATTGTGGACGGTTTAATCGAACTCGTTGATTTAAGTACATTTCTACGCTGCATTTTTTTTTTTTTTTTTTTTTTTTTTTTTTCTGATCAGAAAGAGTAACTATATAATTTTAAATGGAATACATTATTGAAAAAGAAATAATAAGAATAAATAAATAAGAATAAATTATTCTATAATAATTGCAGCTTACTACTGTGATACAGACAAATAACAAATTAAAATTTATGAATGTAAATTTTTTTTCATAATCCATATTTTATTGTACTTGCATGTTGCTTTACTTTTACTGTTATTTGCATATAGTAATTTTAATCCGAATTTTCCCTGCATTTTTATTAAAATTTTCAATCATTCATAAAACGATAGAACGGAATAAACAACTAGTTATTATTTAAAAAAAAAAAAAAAAAAAAAAAAAACCACCTCGCGTTTTTTAAATATAACAAATTTATAACATATTTCTTTCAATTTTACAAATAGTATTTCGTAATTTAGTACATCGTATTTCGTAATACGCAGACTGAATTTTTTTTATGCAGTATTGAATATTTCCATTTACAATACACATCGGATATATTGCTTCACGCATAAAAAACTGTGAAACTTCAAATACGAAAATGAAACAGAACATCTGCACATATGGACTACTCGCTCGCGGGCAAATGCATACAGGAAGTTTCATTCAGGGGTGTTCTTCATTTTTCTCGGAAAATATACTGTCCTAAGATAACCTAATCATCTTTAAAACCGCC
>CAWVNO010003002.1:0-16052 GCA_963930645.1 Salticus scenicus
TATCATTCATAGCAATGTTTTACCATCTGGAAAAGTATAGGCTAAGAAATCTCCATCACTTCGTCTATCCAGATTATTTGTGTGCCTCATACACATAACTCGGAAAACTATATTGCTAGTTTAGGGATTCAGAAAGGGATTACTTTTTCGTTTTAGAGGAAAGCGATATATATATTTTTTTTTCTCAGTGTAATAACTTGGTGCATAGAGTGTTCACACAAAACCTTAAAGAGTTTTTAGCGTCATTTTTAAGGACTATAACGTCTGTAAAGTATTTTTCTAAAAACAATTTATAAAAGTTTTTATTAAAAATGTCCCATCTTCATTCAGAATGGTTAGGCAGTTAATCGATACATTTTGTTTTTACGACAAACACTTTACTTTTTTATAAGCGGAAGATACTCATCTTCCACTTATAATAACCATTCCAAATGTTCTACTTTGAATGTAAAGTGTGAGTCTATATTCAATTGGATTATTAAATCTTGTGATTAAAAGATATAAGCGGTCTTATTTTAAAGCAATCCATCAAGCCAAACCAAAACAAACTTTGAAAAAACATTAGTCCACAAAACAAAATTCTTTCTACATCACACTTAAAACGCATAAAATTATGATTCTTTTTACTTCCATTAACCGACTACCGTAGCTAATGGAAATATTGTATTCGATCAAAAATTCGATATCAAGATTTCACCTAATTTACATGTTTTAAAGTTCCCGTGTCCAAAAAAGTGTTTTTTTGGAAATTGGTCAGTGTGTGTGTAGGGGGGGGGGAGGGGAGGGGGATCTTTTGACTATTATATCTCCAAAACGAATAAAGATAGACAATTCATAATTGAGACAGGTCTGGTGTACAGATGATTTTTTAAAATTTTGGTGGAAATTGGAAAACCGGAAGTGGGTCCGTAAATCCGTATCTCAAAAATGACTTTAACGATTTTCTTCAAAATTACTGTATAAATACTGTATTAGATGTCCTTTCGAGTGATATAGTTGGTTAGTTCAGGAAAATTGATAGGCATCCTGTATAAATAGCTCAATTTCGGGTACTGCAAGTGAGTTCCTTTCAAAACGGCTGTATAGAATTTTTTTCAAACTTGCAATATTAATCCTCTTTTAAATATCCTTTTGTATGTAATTGTTATTTTCCGGTCAACAATTGAATATGCCAAGTTTTATAAAAGTCGGTATCTCAAAAACGGCTCTAACGATTTTCTTGAAAATTGTTACATAAACCCATTTTAGATATATTTTATCACGCTTTACGTGGTTATTACAGGAAAATGAATAGTCTTCCTGATTAGATAGATCAGTTTTACCTCTCAGAAGTTGATGTTTCAAAAAAAAAAAAAGGGGGTTTTCTTTTTTAACTCTCTGTGTAAACTCTGTTTCATATGTCTTTACGCATGTATCAAGTTTTTCCTACTGGAAAAGTCCAAAATTCCATATAATATCTCCAAAAAATGCATATCACAAACATTTCATGTTCACATATTAATTTGTTTAATATTTCATAACGTTCATTCTTATAATATTTAAGAGTACTTTTGCTTTCTTTATTTTAAATATTTTTTATGCACTGTTTTAAAATATAAATATTACTATCTAATTGTTTTTTATATTGTAATAATAATTGTTAATAATACTAAAAATAAAAGCTAAATTATAAGGGGTCTTACTCACATTTTTATTTTGATTCAATGAATGCCCAATGGTAATACAGTATTCATTGATTGTAAATAAATATTGATATAGACCCCTATCATCTTTCTTTTATTTCGTGATGAATTAAAATTGTGCACTTTCTATAACTCTTAACTGTTTGAATTTATTCGATATTTGTTTGGAATTTTTCTATAGCTCAATACATTTGGCTATTAATTTATGCAAATGAAATTTTTATAAAGCTTACGCATAAGTAGTTAAAAATTATTTAGTAAAAATGCTGATATTTCGTAATATATTTAAGATTTTTGCATTCTGAGTGCAGTACGCTGTGTCTAATACAGTATTCCAAGGTTCCTAAAAATAGTTTTCACTGAGTCTAATACCCTATATTTTACAATTTAAAAAGGTGGCTTTATTTTTGCAATTTTTTTAAAAAACAGTTATATGTCCATGAATATATGTAGTGGCCTTATACAAATTTATGCAGATAATTAAAAAAACCCCTCATAATCAAATACTACAGCTGAAATGCATTCAAAGCATTATTTTTTACAGGGTGATGCAAAACATTTTGATTTTTCTTTAATTTATTACTGCTCCCGTTTTCTTCTTCAAGAAAACAAAAAACTGTTAAAATATGTGAGGTGTAACATGTTCTTTATAATCCCAAAGTTTCAAGTTGATTCTTAACCCTTTAAAGTTCACTACTTAATTTATTTTAAAAATTACTAAACTAATTTCAAAAATGGCTTTTAGACGCATAGCTGATCATAAATATTTAAAAAATAAAAAATTGGCATTTTTCCTTTTTGAGAAATTTTTGGTTTGAAACATCTATAAGTTAACCTTATTAAATTCAAACAATATTTAATTTAATAAATAAAACACTTTGTAAGTAAACATTATCGACTACAAAAACTCGTAAAAGTTGTTTCTGGTGAAAATAATAGTCCAGCTCTACATTAAATGAAAAAAAAAAAAAATCTAAACATAAATGCATCATCAAACCAACAATTCGCACTCGTGCACACAAAGAAACTTCAAGTGACTTATGCATTTAGCGAAGCATTATTTGTTAAATTTTGGAATAGTGCTGATATGCACAGACAGAAAAGGAACAAAAGTTTAAAATCTGATTAAAACAATGGGGGAAATGCTAAAAAAAATTGATGCCAAAAAATCTTAAAATATGTCAAATGTTTGGTTTCGCTGCGAAACCAAACATTTGACATCAATTAACAATTTTTATGCAGCAGATTTTTTATTATTTCTCCCTTGTTTTAATCAACTTTTAAACTTTTGTTCCTTTTCTGTTCTGTAGATAGTAGCACTATTCCATAATATAACAAATAATTCTTCAAAGGAAGCTAAATGCATAAGTCACTTGACGTTTCTTAGTGTTCACGGGTGCGTATTGCTGGTTTGATGATGCCCTCATGTCTAGTTTTAATGAAAATTTGGACTATTATTTTCACCTGAAGCAATTTTTAGGAGTTTTTGTAGTCGATAATGTTTACTTACAAAGGGTTTTATTTATTAAATTAAATATTATTTGAATTTAATAAGGTTAACTTACTGATGTTTCAAACCAAAAATTTCTTTAAAAATAACAATGCTAATTTTATTTTATTTTATTTTATTTTTAATATTTATAATCAGCTACGTGTCTAAAAGCCAATTTAAAATTAGTTTAGTAATTTTTAAGGTAAATTAAGTAGTGAACGTTAAAAGGTTAAAGAATTTCTCTAGATATTTCACCAAACGTCTAAATTCGAAAGTGTCCAATTACTTATTTGTACCGTATTTTAGTGAAGATAAGCTGCGGGCTATCTTAAAAAAAAAAAACATTGATTTTGGGGGGTTGCGGCTTATCTATCAGTGCGGGCTATCTAAGGATAATGCCGAATTCCGTCGTCCATAACTTCTTGGAACTCTCCCCCGAAAACGGAAGTTTAGTATTCGAGTTTCTCGAGCACTGATTCACGTTTATAATCTCTTAATTTCACGCTTATAATCTCTTATTTATTAACTAATAATCTTTTATTTTGATTAATTTGCATATACGTCTGGAGTTCGCCATCTTGTTCCCTTTTTTTTGATTTTTTGCATCGTATTTGTATACTGGCTTTGATTTTTTTTTATATACATATACAGTGCCTTTTAAAATAATTTATTACTTTTATTTATAATTAATTATTTTTATAACTTTGTATATAGGCCCGGATTCCACCATTTTGTTTCCGTGTTTCTCACATTTGTTGCATTACATCTGCATACTGGTATAGTTTGATTTTATTTTCTTTATACCGAATTATATTATTAACTTGCGTAGATGTCAGAAGACTGATACCTTTTTTCCTTATTTATCTGTCACATCATCGTAACAACGCTTGCATAAGCCGCGGCTTACCTTCCGGTGCGGTTTATCTAAGAGCGTTGTTTTTTTTTTTTTTTTTCGCAACATTTTAATAAGCTGCGGCTTATCAGCCAGTGCGGCTTATATACACTAAATTATGGTAGGTAGTATATTTGACAGTTGAAAGGGGATGAGAACCTTAAATACGTCATGCGTGCTGATTGCATTTATATTCCGCGTTCTTTAGAAGTGAACATAAGACCGGCTGTTAAAAATATTCGAGGTGACGCTTTAGCAGTCAGAATGCCTTATATTAGTTACAATATCTTGTACACAGCAAGCATCAACACATTTATCATATTGAATGTCTTCCAGGAGGCTTAATGTTGATTAATGGAAAATTATTTTTGTAAGTTTAGTACTGTATATTAATCACTTCTGAATGAGCATTTTTATTTGAAAAATATTGTAACTTTAAATAATCCATTTTTGGTGCATTAAAAGTAATTTATGTTTTTTTTTTTTTTTTTTCACCAGTTCCAGCTACTTTAAAATCACATATGCTAGAAAATTTCTATAATTTGCATAGTTTTTCATGCATACGTGACAGCAGCGCCACAATCTACCTATCAGCGACTTAGATATATATATATATATAATAACAAGCATTATTTTTTTTCTCGCGAAAATTATCTTCACATGGTCACAGTCTGTATATCAAATTTCGTTTGATTCTGTTCATTTAATTTAATTGCAGATGACTCCAAGCAGAAAAATAATTTTACAGCTACCCTGTATATACACTCCCACACTTTTACATATATATGTATATACATATACTCCTGCTCAAATATTAATTGTCGTTATATTCATTTGATATCTGATTCATGTGAAAAATGCTTAGATGTAAAATTAAGTGCCGTTTCCGTGAGTTGTGACATTGCGTTCATCGAAAACCCCGAATAACCATGCTCTAAGTCCTATAGTACATTTTAAATATGGGGTACTTGATAAATAGAAGATCAGATATTTCAAATATATATTTTTTTATGCAATTAAATGAACAGAAATTAAAGATCGATTATCAAGTATGACAGATAAATGATCCTTGGTGGATCTACAGGCAAAAGAGGGAGAGCAAACTAGGAAAAATCTGTCTTAAGCCAGTATCTAAGTGATAGTGAAGACTGAAAAAGAGCACAAAGTGTAAGTGCATTCGCCATTTCAGACACAAAATTAACAAATTTATGTCAAATTTAGCGACAAATGTAAGTTTTAATTTTAACTCGTTGATATATTAATATATATATATATATATTTAATCCGTTGCAAAACACACGAAGGATAATTGTGTGTGTGGGGGGGGGGGGGGGGAGGAGATGTATCTATTTTCGCAACAATATATATAATTATATCGGATTAAATATAAAAATTATGTGTATCATTCTATTGTCGACATTTTTATTTCAGCGGTCATCAAGAGAGTCTTCCCCATAGCCCTGGTAAATACATTTTCATTTTTGATTTTTGCACGTCTTTATTTATTTTTACTAGAATGTACCTAAGTTATTACTTCGTAGATATTGTGTTTTTATATTTTTGTTCTTACCCAGACAAAAAATTTTTTACCCCGATGGTTACCACTTTCAACAAGATACTAAATCTCTTTTTTTTTTTTCCATCGATGGCTTTCCTAGAGTTTCCTTTCCTAATTCACGATGGTTTTATTTTTCGAGACGACTCTTGCTTAACCCACGGAATTTTCTTAACTTTGCGTTCTCAATTTTTAACGAAAATTTGATGAAAAAAATATATGGATTTCGAATTTCTTGTCTACCGTCTTTTTTCTTTTTATCCTCGGTGGTTTTCCTTTTTGGACTTGACTTTCCTGATTCGTTATGGTTGTTTGTTTCGATACGACTCCCACACAACCTATTAAATTTTCTTACTCCGATGGTCAAATTGTCGGGGTTTGTTTGTGTTTTTATATTTTGTATTATATATTTGTGTTTTAGATAATCCACCGTACATCAGAATTGAAATAATCTGGAGTGTCACTCACACGACTTTCTCTTACCCTGAAATTTAATACTATAAATACAGGTTGGAGATTAAGAGGTAAGATAACGATGTTATGTAAACCTATGTTAAACAATTCAAATTAGAGTTTTATATGATAATTAGTTCTGTGGGGGGCTACCGCCCCCCTCAACCCCCCGTTTCATTAATGCACCTAGATTTATATAATTCGGTTATTATAAAATAATTCTGTTTTTAAAAAATAATTTATTAAAATTATTATTTAAAAAAATTATCTCTTATGATAATGCAGATGATTTCTATATTAGAGAAGTAGTGTAACAATAAATATCCAAAAAAAGTCCATTTTATTCTCAATATTAAAAAAAAAAAAAAAAAAAAAAAAAATTGGGTTTTTTTTTTCGTTAAAAGTAAAACAAAATCGATAACTTTGTTTTAAATTAACGCAGATCGATAGTTCAACCATTCTTTAAAGGTATTGGCAAGCTCTTTTGAAAGATACCCATCATGAAAATTTACTCACCTCGATGGGGGACTTTCCCTCCAGGGGGGAAGGCGAGGCTCCTACATACACAAAAAAAAAAAAAAAAAAAAAATCCAGTTGACTATCTCTATTACAAAATATATATATTCGTTTCATTTGGTTTATAGCAGTCTATAGACGTTAAACTCTACTTACTTGCAATTTCCCCCATAGACGTAATGTATTACAATTCTCTTGATTGTCCCTGTACACGAACCATTTGCTTGATCTTAACGAAAAGCTTACTGTAGCATCTATATATGATACACATTTAGAATACCAAGTTTGGAATATCTGCTACTATTTGTTCTCGAAGTATGCTGATAACAGACAGACACACACACAGACACACAGATACACAAAATCTCGCGTTCGAAAATTTGACCCAAAAACAATACGTTTTCTACCCTCTGGGTAAGAGAAAGTAAAAACGGGGGGGGGGGGGGAGCTGCTAAAAAATCCATAGAAACAACTCTACAATGTTAAGTGTGCGGGAAAAAAAGCAGCTAACACCAGAAGAAATAAAAGGTGAAAATTGGTTAGAAAAAGTCATCGAAGCTCGGGACACTGCAGTTTTCGTCGAGGTTTCGATACGTCCCGATTAGTAGCTCTACCTAATTCCCCAGTGAATTTCTGAAATCTCGCCTAATTGACTGAATTCCCCACTGAAAAATTTCGTCCCGGAATTTTGAGGGGAAAAAAGAATGAATTTGCTAAGAAAATATAAGTTATACCATTACTTTTCTATTCGTTTCTTTCTTTAATTCTTTTCTTTTTTTTTTTTTTTTTCTTTGGCAAATTTTGGTAAAAATTCACATAAAAGAAACGTGTAATTGCCTTGAAAAGTATTTCTCACGATTTGAACCCAGGGATATCTACACTTTTTTTAACCTTGAATATAATTATAAGATAATTTTTTGCACCATATATTTTACAAACAATTTACAAATTACAAACATTTACAAACTATTCCTTTACATTTTACTATAAACACAGTTCATTTATTATGAAAGGACTTCATATTTCATTTTTAATAATTAATATACTCCTAACTCTCAAAACCTATCGCAGTACTCATAAGCCTATCACAGCATTCGGGGCCGTGACCTTAACTATAGTGCCTTTAGCGTAAATGTATAAATCCGTGCCCTTGGCGTAAATGTTATTGCCTCTCGGTGACATGCTTTTAGCGAAAGTGTCTTTAGCGTAAATCTGTAATAAGTTTTAAAAAGTTTAAAAAAAAAAAAAAAAAAATATATATATATATATGAATTTTTCAACTTTCTTTCGCATTATATCCATGCTTAGAATTGGCTATTTGGTTTCAGAAGTAAATTATTGCAAAATAAGAGCATTAAAAATTATAAGATAAAAAACTTTTTCATAAACCATGTTTTTAAACTTTCTGTTGAATTATAGCTATAGAACTAACTACATTAGCACTTTATCAATGCGTATTGTTACGAAATTGTAAATAATTGTATTTATTTTTGTATAAATTCTTTCAAAGAGGCTTAGTAAGTTGATAAAAAGTCAATTTTCTGCATTTCCAGCTCTTTTTCGCGTTAAAATAGCTTAATTTCCCTTTTAAAACGCATTAAAAAACTCCAATAGGCAGGTAATGGATTTGGCGCAAAATTTGGCGACTTTTTGCCCTTGGCGGCTTTTGGCGAGAAAATCCTAATTATCGATATTCCAAAGAGGGACGTTCTAATGTGATTTTTCAAAGAGTTACGATAAATTTGAATTTTAAAAAAAGTTGGTTTTAAAAGTAAAATATAATCCTTTCAGAACAACATATATTTCCATACATTAGCACTTTATCAATGTGTAGAAAATCTTTAAAGTGATAATTACGTCAATTTTTGCCAGATGCATAATTTAACTTTTTACAATTTTTTAACGCTCACGTTCAATTAAATGTATTTATTTTTATGTCGGAAAAAAAAATGAACTCGTAATTTTTTTTTGCCAACAATTAAATTATAGCTAATATTTTAGTGACTATTTTTATTGCTATTAGGAACTTATTATTTTCATATTTTAATTAATTAAAAGAAAACTACTCGAAAATCTGACTTCGAAGTATTGTGTTGTCACCGGGTTCTGAGCTACTGTGAAAGTTTCAAATGTCTAGCTAGTAGGGAAGTTAGTTAAAAATAGATTGCAAGATTTGTACCGGATAAACAAACAAACAAGAATAGAAGTTAATAAAAACATGTTAAAATATTGGAGAAATGTCCTTTGTTGACACATTCATACAATAAAATAATCTGGTGTGTCACTCATACGATGTTCTCTTGCTCTGCATTTCAATACGATAAAGGTAAATTGCATATTAAGTCTGAAGATGAATAAGATAAAATGATTAAAGTTCAATGTAACTTTAAAAATAAACTAAAATTACTGTAATACAGTTTTATTCAACATATAATTCTGTGTAAGAGGAGTATTTGAATTTGCTGCAGTTGTTTTTACGTTATGCTATTAAAAGATATACATACAAATCAGCGGCTAACAGCTGGACTTTCGTAATCAGGCTACTTCGAAACACGATATTACACAAAAACCAGAGTTGAAAAATGAACTTCAAAAAATACTTTGTTTACAGTATGGGTATGAAAAAGTAATTTTCTTTTCTGACAAGTATTCGTCGACATAGTAAAATGTAGCAATGCACCTCCATCAATTACGTTCAATAGAAAAGAATGCGTAGCTCAATTTTGGGTAGCCCTGTATATTGGCTGTAAACAACATGCACTATAAACAATATTGAGTACTTAAATATAGTCTTACGTGAAAAAAATCTAACACGAAATGAATTACAATTCTAGCAATTTTCAAGTATAGCCGTAATATAGCCAAATACTTTTGGTAACCCTGTAAACGAATGATAAATCTTCATACCACAATTTATGTAAAACATGCTTTTATGAATATTAAATGTTCTTTTTATTCCGTTTTCTTTAAGTCAGCCTATAGATGTCACACTGCACTTACCAGAAATTTCCCCATAGACATAATATATTTAAATACTCTTTAATATCCTTGTACGGTAGAGTGACCTTATTTTTTTCATTGAATTTGAGGATAAATATGGCAGTGTCCTTGAATTTCGAAGACAAAAATAAATAACTAATTGAATCACCTTAAATTGTAAAATTTTAGTAATTTTTATGTATAAAGCACCTAAAATAAGAACTTATTTCTGCTTATTTATTATACATTGTATAATAAATTATTATAATAAAACATTAATAACTTTATAACCAGCGTCTCCAAACGTGTTGTGATTTTTTGGGAACGAAGGTAGATTTCGATGACTGTCCTCGGAATTCTAGGACGTATGGTCAGCCTACTATACATGAACAATTTGCTTAATCTCAAAGAAAAGTTTAGTTTAGCATGTCTACGTGATACACATTTAGATTACCGAGTTTGGATTTTCTGATACAATTTGTTCTTGAGATAGGTTGATGACAGACACACACGCAGACAGCCACACAGACCAACAGTTAAAAAATAAATTTACTGATTCAGGGGGTCTCAAAACATGTAAATATAACAAAAATTCAATTTTGAAAATTTGACCCCAAAACAATACTTTCTCTGCCTATATATCTTTCACATATATATATATATGGGTAAAAAATATGTTACAATATATTAAAATCACACAATCAACTGATTGAGAAGAAATCATATTTATTGAAATTTATTTTTCCAACTGAGTGAAAATAATGCCTGGACCGGGAGTCGAACCCCAGATCTTTGACTTACAAGGTCAAGGCTCTACCAATTGAGCTATCCAGGCAGACAACCAGTGGACCGGTGGACCTAAAGGTTGTCTGAGTGAGTAATGTCCACCGGTTGTCGGCCTGGATAGCTCAATTGGTAGAGCCTTGACCTTGTAAGTCAAAGATCTGGGGTTCGACTCCCGGTCCAGGCATTATTTTCACTCAGTCGGAAAAATAAATTTCAATAAAAAATATGTTATTTCGATTTTGTTTACGGCAGCATATAGATGGTACACTGTACTTAACAAAAATTTTCCCCCATGATGTATATTCCTGTACACGAACCATGTGTTTGATCTCTACGAAAATTGTAATATAACATAGCTATGTGGTACATATTTAGAACACCGAGTTTGACTTCCTGTTACTAATTATTCTTGAGATATACTGATAACAGACACGCACACACAAATCAACCCCTAAAAAACATGATTTTCTGATTAGGGGATCTCAAAACGTGGAATTATAACAAAAACTCAGTTTCGAAAATTTGACCCAAAATCAATTCTGTCTGTACCATACATCTGAATAAGAGAAAGTAAAAATTGAAACAGTGCCCTTTGTTATACATATACAATAACAAAGTTGCAAGAACGTTCATCGTTGTCATGTTATATAGTATACAATTAAAAAGTTGCCAAAATATTTTTTGTTGCCATGTTTATATTGATATGCAATAAAAAATGGATGAACCTGTTAGTTATCTTTTCACTGTAACTTCTATGTATATGTAAGTGCTTTCAAACACTCCCAAGTCTCCATTTTCTTCCAATTTACTGAAATTTGATTTTATATTTTTTGTTAACATTAATATAGTTTTTTTTTTTTCTTATAGTCGGTTGACCGTCGACTTTTGCTTATTTTATTATGCACTCTGCATATTCTACACCTTAATAAATAAGCCTATTTGTAAGCAAATGAATATAGGATGTTTTCAATTTCAGTGTGTTAAACTGCAATACCAGCATCCCACAGGATTATTAGTGCAATGCCTTTTCTCATATACATTCCATAAATATAGAGAAATTTTACGATTGTCCAACCATTGTTCACTGAAATATTCGTCAAGTTTAGATAATTATTATTTACGCTAAGGGCACAAATTCTTATCCCCCTTCATTAATTCCAACCCCTTACGCTAGGGGCACGTCACCCAGCATTCAACCTAAATTATTATTTGTTTTGATTTTTTATGCGAAAAGATTAAAAAAGAAAAGAAAAGAAAAAGAAATAATTTTATGTTCTCGACAATGCATTACTTACATTACTTTGTGTTTTCCATTAAACTAACTACAAATCATATTTATAATTTTCCAATTTCTTTTCCGTTCTTTTGTTGAAATAAAACATGTTAAATTTGCTTATTGATTATATATTGCAAACTAGTTAGTTGTAGGGCGACTAAGGCGCCCGTTGAAAAATGATCACTTCATTTTATTTATTTCTCACTTCAAATAATTCGTTTGCTAGCAAGCCCGTGCGAAATTTTCGCACTTTATTTATCTCTTCGTTACCTTTAAAATTTAAAATTATTATTATTATTTTACAAATGTCATTTTTTTAAATCATCACGACATCATATAGACGCAAATTTAATATTTTATTTTATTTATTTATTTATTATTCAATTGAAAGCATATTTTATTTTATGCTGAAAAAAAATGGCAACAATTAAAATTTTAAATGTCTATTTTAAAGCTATGTCTACTTTATTATTTTAATAAATTTTAAAAAATCTAATCAAAAATCCGTTACAAATAAGGTACCAAATGAAAGGGGTGATTTTTCTGAATCCATTGGATTAAACAGCTTATCGATCGGACAATCAGATTCTTTAAAATTAACTAAAGTATGAATATTAGGTGGCAACTTGCGTTCACACACAGAGACCAAAGAAATCTCTTAGCCTTTTTAAGCGTGACAGAGTCGGTCAGTCAGTGATGAGCGTAACTATACATGCTGATTATATATAGCATAAAATATTTAGTTTAAAATATTTAGAATAAAATAATTTTAAATTTTAAAAGTATGTTAATGTAGAAAATATATAATACCTATTTTTATGTTACACTAACGCATAAATAAACTGATTTGTATTAACTTGTTAATGTACAATGTGGGCATAAAATAAAGTGAAATGTTTAAAGCCCTATAGCTGTTAATGAAATGGGTGCTAAATGTATTAATAATTTGCATACATGCACAAAAGAATATGTGGTTATAATTTCTCAAGAAAAAAAAGTACAAAAATCACCGCGAAGATAAACTTTGGCGCTACAAGCGTAATATGTGTGGCAAAAGAATACATAATCACAGTTATGCCAACTTAGCACCTTTTGGCTACCTGAAAAATTTAGTAGAAATAATTCTATTATTTAATCAGTGAACTGTAACGGATTTCAAAGATAAGTAAAAAAAAATATATATATATATCTATATATATATCTATATATATATATATATATATATATATATTCATTAAGTTTTTCCTGTAACCAAAAGATGCTATGTTGGCAAATATACGTAACTGCTCTTAAGACAGTAATTAACAGTTTCTTTAATTATAGTAACTAACGTTCATTATTACTTACTAATTTGATTCAGTATGATCACCTTTCTCACATTTCAGTAATTCCATATGGTATATGTCCTACCTGGTAATATTTATAATTTATTACGGAATACTGGTAGCTTTTTTCACACCAGTATGATGATTTTAGAGAAATTTTTTCCAATATGTAATTATGATGAAATTAGAAGAAAAATGCTTTTAAAATATAGTGGTGTGAAAAAAGGGTGGGGCTAACAATACTCCGTAATAAATTAAATATTACCAGGTATGATATGGTGCTTTAAATGGAATTTCACAGCATATAGGACTTTATTTGTTTAAATCGAAAAGTTGTCTAAATTGAACAGTTGTCCCTTAAAATAGTAATGTCAGAAAAATGAGCTTGATGAACAATATTTTTTAGATATACTCACATACACTGTAAAAAAATAACTATTACCAGCTGCAAGAAACTCTCTGTGATTGGAGAAAATAATTATTTTTTCCAATCAGAGAGAGTTTCTTGCAGCTGGGTAATAGTTATTTTTTTTACAGTGTATCAACTTGCACGGTTTTTTTAACACCAGTATTTCTTTGCAAAAACTTTTATCATGTTTAATCACAGAAAACTGCTAAAACAATTATTCAAAATTTCTGGTATTAAAAAAACGTATAAGTTAACAGCTGTGTACGACTAAAAATCTCGAAGTTGCTGCATTTGTATTATCACTAAGTTTTCAAGAATATTCTCAACATTGACATTTTTCGTATGTAAATAAAACAGTTTGAATAACAGTACGCCATCGAAAGACAGCTCGACTATGAATGATTCTCCAATCTTTCCTTTGATTTTTATTATCACTATATACAGAACACATTTAGGTAAATATTTTATGTTTTTCTTGACTACAAATCCAGATATTCCTTATAGGCAGCGGTTGTAATCTCCTTTTTTTTTTTTTTTTTTTTTCAGGGCACATTCAGGGATGAGAAATTTCTGCCTCTTTTGTCACCACTTTTTCCGTAAAGAAATCTTAGGTAATGGTCAGGATTAAACGGGATAGAAATTATTGTATACAAATAGTGGTAACAAAAAGGCAAATATTTCTCATTTCTAGAAGTGTCCAGAAAAAAGCAGAGACTACGACTTTTGTTTATAGGTCAGTTTTGGATTTTCTTTTCTTTTATTATTATTATTATTATTTTTTTTTTTTTTTTTAAGATATCAAACTTTATACGCTGCTTAAAATGCACAAAAATTTTTATTACATTTGGCCCATTGTACTAAGAGGAAGAGGATTCTGAAAATTTCATGTTATTTTATGGCCACCCTCCCTGTCCATCTCAAATTCATTTGTAATTTTTTTTTTTTTTTTTTTTTTGTGAAATGCAGGGATTTTAGTGGTCTCTTAATTTAATACCACCTTCTTTTTTAAGGGGTTACATCCAGTTGTATGCACGAAAAAACGTGTTTTTTTTTTTTGTGAATTTTTTGTGAAGAGGCCTTTTATTAAAGAAATATATACAATACATATACATATAGCAAATTTAATGTATGTTAAGAATCCGTGATGAGTTTACAAAAATATTGGGTTCCGCTGTTCCTGTAGTAGATCTCCTAGAGGACTTCCACAAAAAGGTGTCTGGCGGTGAGCAAGATATCTCTGATCCAAATTATCTGAAATGAAAAAAAACCAAAAGATTTATTTTTAGGATAGATGAATACAGGTAATGATCGTAGGAATAGTCAAAATTTTGATTTTTGACAAAATGGCGGCTTCCCCCCCCCCCAAAAAAAATCGTTTTTTTCATGAAAATTTACACTTGAAAGTGGCTGAAAAAATCGAAATTATTATCAGAAACCTTATTCCTACGATCATTACCTGACAAAAATATCTAAGAAAATCGTGTCAAAATTTCAAGTCAATCGGTCCAGCCGTTTCGGAGAAATTTTGCTCACCGACTTTGAAAACACCGTTTCGAGATAAACGCGTTTAAAGTTTTGAGAACCATTTAAACTAAGTTAAAAAAATTTTTTTCCTACTTACATCGAGTCATCTATTCCAGGACCATAAGAGGAACCCTCTGCTTCATCATTTGCTTCTAGTACAGCCAACTGTTGTTGTCTACGTGACATTCTCCCCTCGCGCGTGCTCCCTTGCGCTCGTGCGTCAGAGATCAAGATGCGCTCTCCGTCCTCTTTTTCTACATAGGCATGGGCATTAGGCCCAAGCGATAGTCCCATTGCGTTCATGAAGTATAGAAGAGATGTTTTTCCTTCATTGAACATGCCGGCAGCAAGATAAGCAGCAATTTCAACGATCTTAGAGCCACATGGGATTATTTTTGGAGTTATTTTCCATATCAGCTGATTATTACTTACTGTATACCTAAAATTTCTAAATATAGCTCTCAGATATAAGATAAACCTTTTATATTCTTATTCTAAGAAGCAAAACATTATGAAAAGCATGGACAAGGGCATAGGGATAATGAAAAACAGCTGCTACTCTGGTTTACGCTCCGCCTACTTTAAAACGCTCGGAGACGTCTTTACAAATATGCAAATTTATCCGAAACTAATTGCCGGATCGATATGAAATTTTCAGACAATATCAAATATATGTACATTCAAAATATGTAAAAAAAAAAAAAAAAAAAAAAAAAAAATCGATTTTTTGAAAATTACAACTGGATGTAACCCCTTAAACTAAACTTTAGCAATCGTTTGTAGTATTTTTTTTTTTTTTTTTTTTAAGAAATGAAAATTTTATATGCTGCTTAAAATGCACACAAATTTTTAATACATTTGGCCCATTGTACTAAGAGGAAGAGGACTCTGAACATTTCATGTTATTTTATGTTCACCCTGTCCATCTCAAATTTGTTTGTAAACTTTTTTTTTTTTTTTTTTTGTGAAATGCACAGATTTTAGTGGTTTCCTAATTTAATACCACCTTCTTTTTTAAAGTAAACTTGAGTAATCGTTTGTAGTTTTTTTTTTTTTTTTTTTTTTTTTTTTTGATTAAATAATCATTTTTGATTAATTTTATACTTACCAATCTACATGTATATAAGGTCTGGGATAACACCTTATAAAATTTTCACTACGGA
>CAWVNO010003003.1:0-20000 GCA_963930645.1 Salticus scenicus
ACTATTGATGTCACCGCTTCTTTAGAAAATCCAAAATTTTTTCACACAAAGCATCTGTCGCTCAGACAGTCTCCACGGTTCCGTTCAGTCTGGTCACACGACCCCTGACCTCTTGGAATGTTTGTAACCTTCACTCCAGCACAGCTTCCTCCCGCCTAAAAGACCATTTTACGGCCTTCAGGATGTAAATAAGCTCCAGAAGACACAGGTGCCTCCTCCCATTATCAAACATGCAACATCAGAGAGTTGAGCTAGCCCCCCCAAAAAAATTTTTTTTCGAAACAACCCCTGAGCTTTATAGAACCAAAAATAATCTTAAAAATAAATTTTCTAGTCCTTACACCTTGCATAATTCCTAGATTCCAAGGTCACATTTCACATTATATAAAAAAAAAATTAAACATTCATATGCAATTTCGTGATGACAATCAAAGGTTCTACACCTAGCAAAATTTTAAAAGTCAAACACTGAAATTTCACAATTACACAATAAAATTTCATGCAAAAGAAAGAAAAATAATTCATAATCAATAAATTCAAACATTTTTTTGGAATACAAATGAAAGAAAAAAAAAAAAAAAAAAAATATTTACAAACAGTCCAAAAACACTACCTAAAACCAAGGCATTTTTTTCTCTTTTTTTTTTTTTTTTTTTCTATTCTTCATGCATGCGACTTAACGCATCTGCATTCAAATGCTTTTTTCCGCTCTTATGCTCGACTGTGAAGTTGTATTGTTGTAAACATAAGGCCCATCTCGTTAAACGTGAATTTGCGCCCATCATTTTTTTAAGATAAACTAAAGGGTCATGATCGGTTTGAAGAACGAATTTTTGTTCATCTAAATAATGATTTAGTTTTTTCAAACCAAAAATGACTGCCGCTAATTCGCGTTCAATGGTACTATAATTATGCTCCGCCTTAGACAATTTTTTGCTCAGATAAACAATTGGATGCTCCTCGTTATTCCCGAAATTTTGAGCTAGGACCACACCCGCCCCTACAAGACTTGCATCCGTCTGAACACTGAATTCTTTTGAAAAATCCGCAGCATAGAGTACCGGTCCCTTAGTTAGATCTGATTTTAGTACATTAAATGCCTGATCACATTCCTGACTCCACTCAATTTTTTCCCTCTTATTTTTCCCTTTAACAAATCCGTGAAAGGCGCAGCTTTTGTCGCATAATCCTTTATATATTTATGGTAAAATCCAGTCAGACCTAAAAATGACCTTACATGCGTCTTTGTCTTTGGAATGGGAAATTCTTGGATAGTTTGGATTTTCGCGTCACTCGGCGACCTCTTCCTGACCCCACTTCGTGCCCTAAAAATTTTACATGGTCCTGGGTGAATAAACACTTTGCCGGTTTCACTTTTAGATTTGCCTCCTCAAAACGTTGTAACACAATGTCCAGATGCCGGATATGGAGCTCCCAACTGGATCAAAGCACAGCCAGATCATCCACATATGGTCTCACAAAACTCACTAAATCCCCTAGCAGCTCACTAATTAATTTACAAAAATAAAATGGAGCATTCACTAAGCCAAACGTCATTTTTTTTTGGAATAAATTCACCGAAAGGGGTTACAAACGCCGCATACCTTTGCGCACGTTTCGTTAACGGGATTTGGAAATACCCCCTTCGTCAGATCCCTTACTGAAATATATTCTGCAGTGCTCACTTCCTCAACAACCTCATCAATATTCGGTAACGGGAAAAATTGCACTTGGGTTTTGGCATTGAGGGCCCTATAATCTACACACGGCCTAGGGTCTTTCCCCGGACTCTCTACAAGAATCATAGGCGATGCGTAATCTGACTGACCCACCTCAATCACCCCTAACTCTAACAGCCTGGAAATCTCCTTCCGCGTAATTTCTAACTGCCGCGGGGACACGCGATAGGGTTTTGCACGAATCGGCTTATCTGTCAAAATGATATCCATCTCTACCTTATGGGTCTTACCAGGGTCGTTGGAAAACACGGTTTTATGCTTTACTAGTATATTTTGTAAAGTTGCCGAATTCCCTTCCGAAAGCTTATTTCCCAAATTACTCCCCTTAATTAAGTCTGTCAAGTCGAAATGGTTTGGGTCCGAAATCGGATACGGGATAGATGCATCCTCCTCAATTTCCTCGCCACCCTCTTCCAAAATTAAGTTGACATACTCTGATCGTTTATGATAAGGTTTCATTAAATTCACGTGGAAAATCGTGTCCTTACATCTCCTTCACGGAAGATCTACTGTATAGTTCGTATCGGATATTACCCCCGTAACTACACCTGGACCTAGCCACTGTACTGCCATTTTATGTGGTTTTGCGGTAGCCAAAACCAACACCGAGTCTCCCACCTTAAATTTTCGGGACACCGCATTTTGGTCGTACCACCATTTTCTTTTTTGTTGACATTCCGTCATACGCTCCCTTGCCAAATCTTGACATCTTTTTAAGCGCTCATTTAAATCCAAAATATACTCGACTACATTTTGATTCATTTCCTCTTCCTGCATCCAATTTTCGTAAACAATGGTATGAGGCATCCTCAAATTTTTCCAAAAATAAGCTCTGAAGGAAAAAATCCCGTGCTCTCATGTGGCACTGTCCTCAACGCGAAAAGAGCCATAGGCAAATTTTCTTCCCAATCGCTTTTTGTTTCGAGACATAACGCTTTGAGAAACCTCTTAAGAGTGGAATGCATTCTTTCCACCTGATTAGATTGCGGATGGCAGACAGAAGAATGATTAATTTTGATATCATACTTCTCAAAAAACGCTGTCGATAAGTCACTCGTAAAATAAGCACCTTGATCGCAGACTAACTCTCTAGGAAATCCGGTCTTCGCGAAAATTTGCATCAATGCATTGATCACTGACCTCATAGTTAGGTTTTCCACAGGAATAGCATCCGGGAATTTTGAAGCGACGCAAACAGCCGTTATCGCAAAACGATTGTTTTTGTTGCTCGTTACAAGCGGACCTATAGCGTCAATCGACAGGCGTCTGAACAGTTCAGAAATAATCGGTACTAATCTCAACGGAGCTTTTTTCTTATCCCCTTTTTGACCTACTTTTAGACAAATTTCACAGGTTTTGATATACTCTCCGATTTCCTAATAGCAATTTGGCCAAAAGAAATTAGTCAGCACCCTCTGCTTAGTTTTACACGAGCCTAAATGCCCTGACACAGAATCATGACACAGGTTTAGAATCGCTGCCCTAAATTTCTTTGGCACGCACAACAGCATCCGGTTTTGTTTACGCTTAGAATCCGATATTCGAATTAACCGCTCATTTTCTATCTTAAATTCCTTTCCCGCTTCATTCCTAGCTTTTTCCCAATAATTTTTCAACGTGTCACACGCGATTTGCTCTTTTTGAAACTCTTCAGCTGAAACCCCGATTAATGGACACCTGTCTGTTTCTTTTAACACAGAAAGAACAACTTTATTTTCTGCACTAGTCTCCTCTAACGACTCGCTTATCAAACCCGGTTCCTCCTCAAAATTCTGAATTTTTTTCTGAGTTGGCTTTTCATTATTTATTTTGGACTGCGCACTCTTAATCCTTTCTTGCTCACGTTTCTGACTTCGCGTTATCGCATTAATTGGATAAACAATTTTTTTATTGGACTCAATTAACTCTGCGGTTTTATTGCCTAGAAGATATATTCCCTGACTCAAATTAGCCGGTTTTACAGCCGCTTTAGTAATGACCTCTCCGAATTCCCTTTTTAAAACGATTTTCGCCAAAGGTAAACACCTACACGTTTCGTCAAACGGTTGCTTAATCCATACCTGTTCCGGCAGTAAATCCTCTACAGAAATCATATTCCTTTCGCACACGTCAATATTTGAGCCACTATCTCTCAAGAATTCGCGCTCTTGTCCATTTATTTCTAATTTACCTATATAAGGCTCAAAACCAACACCTAAAATTTCGCCCGCACTTAAGTTATTGATCGGATTTGTTCTGCGATTAGGGTTTTTCTGGGCAGTTAGGTCGAATATGGCCCCTTTCCGAGCAAAGATAGCACACAACTTTACTATTTCTATCAAAATCACGATCTTTAGATTCGATTTTATCCGCTTTTAATTTCCCTGAGTCTTTTTTGTCGCCCTTAGCTGACTCAGCTTTCGGATTACTCCCGCCATCATGCTTACCTGACCCGAATTTCTGACCATCCTTCCCAAATGAATTTCTACCCTTCGTAAAACGCTGAAACGGCTTGTATTCTCTTTTCCCATTCTCCTTTCTAACCGCGTCATACTTGTCGCACTTCTCCGCCAAATCCGAAGCTTTGTTGATTTCTTCCCACACATCTACAAAATGTTTTTTTGATTTCGCATGGTACCCTTTTCTTTAACTGCTCCGTGAGCATCAATTCCTTTAATGACTCTAAATCTTTAATTTCTAAAGTCTCAAGCCAGTTATCTAGGTACCCTCGCAAATCGTGAACTAAATCAACCCATAATTCTTCACTTTTTTTGTTGTGCGATTCAAATTTCGTTCTTAGCGCACGCGCACTCAATCTGAACCTATTCATCAACACTTTTTTTACATGTTGAAAATTATCAGACTCTGACTCGTCTAATTTCATAATTATTCGTACGACGTCGCACGGCAATAAAGGGATAAGTTGCGACATCCAGTCCTGTTCGTTAACATTTTCTTTACGTGCTAATCTTTCAAATATCGTGAAAAAAAGAGAAATATCCATTTGTCTTGGGTCAAATTTCGGAGCTATGTCCTTTAAATTAATTTTCTTGAAAACCGTCTCTTGAACTAAACTCCCCGACCCTACGCTACTAGTTTCTGCAGCTGCAGCGCCCTGGATTCTGAGTTTCTCAAGTTCAAAATTTCGTTCGGCCTCTTCTTTTTGCAACGCCCATTCGCGCTCTTCTTTTTCTTTTTGTAATTTCGATTCCCTTTCTTTCTCTTTCGATTCCCTTTCTTTCTCTTCCAAAATCCCTTCTATTAGCACCTTCGCAACCCCTTCATCATAATTAGCCGCCTTTTCAATAGCTTCCCTGATTTCCAGTTTTTTGCTTTTATCTGTTAGCCCCGAAATACCAAATTCATCTGCTAACTCTAGCAATACATTTTTAGTATACTTAATGAGAAATGCCATAATTACAAAATACAATTTCACTAATTACTGAAAAAAACTGCACATGTAATAAAAACAATAAACAAATCAAATATCATGAAAATATACACAAAAGTAACACTTTGATTATCACCTACGAAATTCTTTAAACACCTTTTCTCTTAACATTAACTACAATATTTACCCAGATACAATAAACAGTACCTATATTTAGTTAAAATAAACAACTAGAGAAAAAAAAATTCCTAGAATTTTTACCAGTAGGAAAATCAACTAATTTCCAGCATACTCCTATATAAACAGTTACAGTATACCCACTCCTTACGTTACTTTTAAAAATAGAATTTAGAATTATAACCTTATCAAACTTTAAACAACAATTTAAAGTTACCATGCTCACCTTACAATAAACAGAACTTTAACGATAAATTTATCTCTCAAGTAAACGCCCCGTTAAGTCATGAAATTAATCTTTTCAACCGCCTTAACTATTAACTTGAATCCGAGATATCCTGGCTTAAAATTTTATACATAAAAACTAAATTCTTACTCCTAAAACTTCGTAACTAAATGCATTGTTACAAGCAGAAAAAATAAAAACTATCAACCCACTAACTCAATCTCTGACACTTTACATATCTGACAATGGAAGAAAACATACCTGAAAAACCTCCTTGATGACATCTCCAGGGAATTCAGCAGCACATGGAAGAAGCACTTTTAATCCTTTCTCCTTCCCACGCTATTGTCACAGCCATCAATAATCTCCACTAAGGCTCAGGGATTTCCGTTGTCACCGGGCTCACAGCAAAACGTTCTTTTTTTCTTTTTCACCACAAACACATAGAAGAGTTCGATGTTTTTTTTTCATTAAAACAACATCCCACCGCTGCCACCAATTTATATCTTTACTTAAAGCTGTGGTGATTTTTGGGAGTACACCTCGAAGATCAAAATACCAAATGCATGAGTCCAGTAGTGACGATTTTTTTTGCTATTTTTATTCAACTTAACAATCAGTAAAACTTAAAAAACAAGGTTGTACTACAAAGAAATAAAAAAGTATTACAAAATGCTCGCCTCCGAGCATCCTAGAAAAAAACATGCTACACGTTTTAAGCCCCAAGTCTCTCTGCTCATTTGAGTGTCTCTCACCCCGAGCACACCTCGGAGAGGGGGGGGGGAATACCCCACACGAAGCACAGATTCGTTGATCGTGATGTCACTATGTCTGTGATATCATTTTCTACCAATCGTCGTCTACCCGAAACTCAGAGAAATGTCGGTAGCAGCAAAAGCCATGCGTGAAATAGAAAACTATTGATGTCACCGCTTCTTTAGAAAATACAAAATTTTTTCACACAAAGCATCTGTCGCTCAGACGGTCTCCATGGTTCCATTCAGTCTGGTCACACGACCCCTGACCTCTTGGAATGTTTGTAACCTTCACTCCAGCACAGCTTGTTATTTGACAAAACAAAAAATAATATAGTTAATTTCAAAAGAATTTACAAATTATTAATAAATTAAGTTTTTTTTACTTCTAAGAAAATTAAATATTCCGCCAGTAAAGTAAATATTTAGCAAAAGCGTTTTCTCGCCAACGTAAGATAGACGTCATATCTAGAAGGAATCAACCGCAATCGTAGCTCACGCAAGCAACCCAAGATTTCATCCACAGCGGTTGCGCACTGAAAACTGTCGTCACTCTTAGTAATATAAGTACCCCAGCGCTACCTGGTATCGAACTTGATATCTCCCGTCTACCAGCTTTGACAGCAAAGTTAATGTTACAGTCTCAAAAACATTTGTCCCCCTGAAAACCTTTTAGAAACCAACTAAAACAATTTTTAAATATTTAATGCGCTGAGAATGTATATATTTAAGTTATTACAATATATAAAATTAATCATAAAGCTAAACGTTCATCTCTCAAATGAATATATCAGATCAAATTGACTGTTAAATCGGCAAATGTTCGCTAATTAATCTTAATATCGATGAATTTTCTTACCAGTAACCACAAGGACAAATTTGATAAAATAAATTATTTTTTAAAATAAATAAAAATAATTTTATTATTATTATTATTATCAGTTTGCGTAAATATATATTTTTAGACTACAGTTCCATAGTATATTATTAAAAACTAAAAAGTATTAAAATTCAGAATTCCTGATATGCAATACGATAGGTAAGATAATGTAAATTATTTCTATGAATATAGAAATGTAATCTAAATTTAAAATAATAATAATAATAATAATAATAATAAGGATAATTAGGAAGGGCTGAAAGGGTGGAGAAGATATAGGCGTGCACCGAGCGCACGGGACAGCGCTGCCGAAGGCAGTGGGGACCCGGCCCGACTTTTTAACCGATGAGAAATATATTTTTTTTTTTTCATTTTCTTTTCTTAAGATTAAAAATTTGATTTGAGGAGGAATATGTGCGCGTAGCGCGCGTATACTTTCACACGTGCACGCGCTGCGCGCATGGGTCTACGCTGCCGAAGGCAGTGGCGACACGGTGTGGGTTTTTACCCGATCAGAAATGATTTTTTTAGGGGGCACGAAGGGTCAGGGAAGGAATACGCGCGCGCAGCGCTGCCGTAAGCAGTGAGGACCCGGTCCGACTTTGTACCCGATGAGAAATGATTTTTTTAAATTTTCTTTTCTTAAGAATAAAAATTTGATTTGAGAAGGAATATGTGCGCGCAGCGCACGTACACTATCATACGTGCGCACGCAGCGCGCATGGGTCTCCGCTGCCGATGGCAGTGGGGACCCGGTGTGAGTTTTTACCCGATCAGATTTTTTTTTTTTTTGAGGGGGGGGGGGGGGCACGAAGTGTCAGGGAAGGAATATGCGCACGGGGCAGCGCTGCCGAAGACAGTGGGGACCCGGGCCGACTTTTTACCCAATAAGAAATGATTTTTTTTTTTTTTTTTTTTTTTTTTTTTTTTTTCTTAACACTAAAAGTTACTGTTAGTGATTCATTAATTTTAGTGATTCATTTGAAAATACTGACCCGCTAGCGGGCGAAGCTCGCTAGTAATAATAATAAATCCGTAACCTATTTTTGTTTTTTAAGCATAGATATAAAACATTGCAGAAAACAGAATTTAATACAATAGGGCATTTCTTGTTTTTTTTTTTTTCTTTTTTTTTCTATTTTTCCATATAAAGGAATGTAGTAACTGCATTGCTAAAATATTTTAGTTATAGCTAATACAGGACCTCACTGGCAGATTTAAAATTTTTGATTTATTTTGACGATGACTTAAATTATCTATCGCAATTATGCATGTCAAGATTTTCGAGAGAAACGTCTGAGCTACTTCGGTGCCAAATTTAAAATTTCGCCAAGAGATTAAACTGTACCATTGCTTTAGCACGATTTTTTATTCAATTTTATTTTAAATACTTTTTAACATAATTCAAGAGGAGGAAAAAAACTTTTTTTTATTTGGTCTAAATGTACAAAATATCTCCGGGTAAATTAGAAAGAAAATGGTTGAAGTATTTTTTCCTGTACCATTGATGTCTCTATAAATTAAATTAAATTATCCAGTATCATTATATTTCCTTCTCCATGCTCGTTTTTTATTTTCTAAATTTAATATTACATAATATATATGTAAAAAAAATCAAGGTGTAATCTTATATATATTATAAATGTGAATGTCCGTTTATTTGACTGAGTTTCACGTTAAAACTGCTCGATGGATTTCGATAAAATTTGTTATGGAGATAGCTTATACCCTAACTTAGAAAGTTGGCTGCCTTTTATTCCGAAAAAAAAACTTTTTTTGCTATTTTTATGCATAAAAATAGCAATTTTGTAAGCTAATAATAGCAAAAAATTAGCCATTTAAATTTTAACCATAATTTAATTGTTGCCAAAATTAAATTAAATTATCCATAATTTAATTGTTGTCGAGTTTATTTTTTTTTTCCAACAGGAAAATAAATACATTTATCTAAACATGAACAATAAAAAATAAAATAAATAAATAAATTATGCATCTCACAAAAATTTACGTCATTTTAAATTTAAAATTTCTTTTACAAAGTGCTAATATAGTTTACGATGCTAATGTGTGTTGTACTAAAATCAGTTTTATTTATAGACTAGCAGGCTTTGCCCGCTTCGCTGGTCACTAAATTCAAAGGAAACTCTTTTCTATATAGCTTTATAAAAATAAAATAAAATACTAAAATTGCTCAAAAGCTCGCTTCGGATCTCTGCTGCCTTCGGTAGCGATTTGGTCATCCGCTAAAACTCGGGCGCTTGTCCCTATTACCTGAGACAATGGTTTACCAATAGGCTTCCATTAAGTCCTTATTAGATAACAGTTTCGAAATAGATAGTATCGAAAAAAATGAAGTATCCCTTTTATATTTGAATCCCAGTTACATATGAACAACACTATACGTGGTGCACATAATATTTGCTTTTACGTTATTTCCTATGTTTATTTTGTTTATCCCCGATCAACCATAAAAATGATAACAATTTCACGCTAAATATTATAATATGCTATGATCGGCTACGTCTGTTGCCTGAGACAATTAATTTTTTGTGGTTATATATAATTCATGGTTTGTAAGCATGATCATAGTACCGCCTTAATATAGCTCTCTTTGCGACTTTTGAATTTTTGTCACCATTTTAGATTTAATCCCTTGTAAAAATAAGACTTAATACCTTTTAACAATATGCTATGAGCGCTATTTCTGCCATATTTTAGACAACTAAACTTTTAATGGTTATATATATTTCCCATTAAACATATTTTTATTTTCATTTATTTATTTAAATATTGATGAAATTTGAACTTCAATTTGGTCTAGTGTTGTACAGGCTGTATACTATATGTTTGTGTTTGTGAAAGAAAATTAAAAAAAAATTCAAAACTGCAATTTTTAATCCCACTTAAAAAAACATGTGACTTAATTAGTAGCACATTTAAAAAAAATTTCCAAACGGTTTCCATACAATCTCCTGCTGTTGCCACCTAAAATACATGCATTAGTTAATTTTAAAAAATCTAATTGTCCGATCGATAAGCTGTTTAATCCGTTGGATTCACAAAAATTGCATCTTTCATTTGTTATCTTATTTGTAACGGTATACGACTGATATTTCTAATTTTTTTAATTTACTTTCCTCATTTTAAATAAATGTAATTTTTATTGTTCACGGTTTTTTTTTTTTTTTTTTTTCTGTCGAAAAAATAATGATAATTTTTTTGGCAACAATTAAATTAAGGATTAAAATTAAATATTTTAAATAAATGTAATTTTTATTGTTCGCGTTTTTTTTTTTTTTTTTTTTCTGTCGAAAAAATAATGATAAATTTTTTTGGCAACAATTAAATTAAGGATTAAAATTAAATGGCCAATTTATCAGTAATTAGAAGGTTTTTATTTTAACATTTTAATTAATTAAAAGAAAACTAAAACAAAATTCGAAAATCGGGCTTCGAGGTGCATCAGGAGAGGTCATTACGAACCACCATGCAAATTTTTGTAGCTCAGCCATCAGCTGTTTTCTTAAAAAGCTCTGGAAATACATACGCAATGACACACACACACACACAAACATCTTATTTTATTATATGTAGTATAGAAGAAGATCCTCCTGGGTGAATTTTTAAATTTTTGCGTTGAAGTACACCGAACATTTTTCGCCAAAAGGTTTAATTTAGCAACAGCGATTTTAATCTAGGTAGTTTAAGAAAAATATAAAAGAGGTTTAATTTAGCAAAAGCGATTTTAATCTAGGTAGTTCAAGAAAAATGTAAAATTAATAAAGTTGTGTAGCACGATAATGTTTAGTTATTTATTTATTTATTTTTATATACCATTCATTACGCTAATTTAACATACAAAAGAATGAGCTGCTGTGTGTGACTGCACTTGCACGCTGTCGGGCAGAAATATTTGATTAATTCAAATTAATATTTAAATAACTAAATAAAGCTATGTTTAATAGAAAGCATAGTCTTGGAGACAAACTTGGCGAATGGGCGACCAAATTTGGTGAAAAATAATAGTTTAGGGTTCCCGATTTTTCGTAGCTCTCCTACACACGAGAACGTAGACCTTGAGCTTACCAAGGGATTCTCGATGGAGTCATCTCCAAGCCGGTGATAGCCCATTTGGTCCAAAGATCCATAGTAAGATAAGTCTTGACAGCATTTCCTGTTTGAAGTAGATCGACGGCCATTTTGATGCTGAAATATTTAATGGTCAGTTTCCGCTATGTTCAAAGACGATCACTAAAGACCTGTGTAATAGCTCCCGTCTTTTTCCCTCCAAATCCTATAATATTCCTTCTAGTAGTCTAGTGGATATCCCTTGCGAATTTTTGGCTTTGTGAAAAATAAGCTGTAATGATGAAACAAAATTAAATGTATTGTTATGTTATGTTATGTTTTATTTTAGATGTATCTGTAACTGAACATAGTAAAGACTAATTTTCTTTCTGTCTTTCTTTCTCCTTTTCTTTTCTTTTTTCTAATATAAAGCAAACTTGATAAATTATTTTAATATTTTTGTTTTCCTCAAAGAGATTTTATAATTTACCAAAATTAAAAGAATTTTTGGATTGGTTTTAGGATTTTTGTTTTAAATAATTTAATTCGTGATCAATTTATAAATCTTAAACATTATAAAAATTAATTAAAATCTGAATGCCAGAAAAAAATCGCCAATTATGCTATAAAAGCGCATTGGGATTAGATTGTGATTAAAGGAGGAAAAAAAAAATGAATTGATTTGATCTACTTAGGACTTAAATAGTACCACAAACGAAGCGAAATTTTGAAATTAAATGAGTGCACATACATTTTAAATTTTAATATTTGTCCTAAATATTGTTTTGTGGTTACTTGATTTTTGAAAAAATATGTCCGAATGGGGCAGGATATAGGGATGAAGAGAAAATGTAAATAGCAAGTGAAGCTGTAACTGTAAATACTGTAAGTTAATAATACTGTAAATAATACTGTAAATTAATTCCACAAAAAGCGTAAAATTTGAGTTAAGCCAATGTATACACATATATGTGTATAAGTAATAAAAGTAGTTTAAAGTAATTTAAATTAGTAATTTATATAAGTAATTTAAATTGTTTTTGTCTCGTGTTACAATCAGTTTTATTTTTGTTGTGTTGGTATTGACACGTATCTATTAAATGCTAAAATATTAAGGTTAAATTTTTATTACGATATCTATCATATATATATATATACTAGCAGGCTTTGCCCGCTTCGCTGGTCACCATATTTAAAGGAAACTCTTTTCTAAATAGTTTTATGAAAAAAAGAGAAAATAATAATACTGAAATCGCTCAAAAGTTCGCTTTGGGTACCCGCTACCTTCGGCAGCGCCTTGTTCGTCCTCGCATCCTGCGATACCTGTCCCTATTGCCTGCGACAATGACTTACCCGTGGGCTTCCATTTAGGTGCTTATCATATATGACAATTTCGATACGGACAGTATCGAAAATTTTGAAGTAGCCCTTTATATTTGAATCCTAGTTATATATGAGCAACATTATACGTGATGTACATAATATTTGCTTTCAAGTTATTCTCTATATTTATTTGATTTAATCGATCAACCATAGAATGACAGCAATTTCAAGCCAAATATAATATTACAATATGCTATGATCGGCTACTTCTATCGCATGAGACAATTATTATTATTTTGTGGTTATATATACTTCATGCTTAGTTAATAGTAGTTGGTATATAGAAAAATAAATAAATTAATATGTAAACTTGATCATGGTACAGCCTTAATGCCCTTGGCGACTTTTAAATTTCTGTTGCCGTTTTAGACCAAAATATAATTAATGCGATTATTGTTCCTACGCAAGCGAAGTGTGACGTCACTGACCGTCCGTGGATGCAAGAAATGATTTCCTATGTTAATCGCCCATTGGATGTTTTGTAAAAAATGATTAAAAATCGAAGAAAATTATTTCCCGAGTTTAATTCCCATATTTGGGTACATATATGTTTTAGTTATCATGTGCATGTGTTAGATTGAGTTATTTTGCTGTCAAATTGACAAAATTTTAATTTAAAATTTCAAAACTCTGTCGTTCTTGGCGCTTATTGTATTTGGTGATCAGAAACGTAATACGAAAATATACATGCCAGATGTATATTTTCGTAATATGCATTGTACGAAATATTGTTTCATATTATTCATGGAACAACTATAGTATTTCCCCTCAGCTAGATTTGGCGATTTTTCGTTGGCGATTATGGCTAAATCATAAATCTAAAAATCATAAATCATATAGCATAAATGATAAAATCGTAAGCTAAATTATAAATCATAAATCATAAAATCATAAATCCAAAATAAATAGCATGCAGGCTGCCATATTATATCGCAAACAATCCAGAACGACATCGTTATCGTTCAAATCAGCGCCAAAGAAAAATCGCCAAATTCAGCTGAGGGGAAATACTATAGTTGTACCTTATTCATTACTGTCTTAAAATAAGTTGTTAAAATAACCATGATTTTTGAAAGGAATTAAATTATGTTCGCCAAATAATTTGGCGATATTTTATTTTCTACCAAGGATGACCGATATATTAAATCTATTCCGCTGCAACATATGAGTATCTTATATCAGATACTTTATTTAGACATTTGAAAACAAATTTGACTTCAAATTATGATAGAATATTTATCATTTCCCTTTCAATCAGTATATTAGTTGGATATTGTGTAAATATCATCCTTTGAAATGAAATGTTTGTGTTTTCAATCGAATATGGAAGTTTGGCATTTTTTTTTTCTAGAGTTTTGAAATTAAAAATTCAAATTTTGTCAATTTTACTACAAAAATAACTTAATCTAATGCATGGACATGATAACTAATACATATCTATACCTAAATACGGGGATTAAAATCGGGAACTACTTTTCCTCGATTTTTAATAATTTTTTACAAAAAATCCAATGGGCGTTTAACATAGGAAATATTTTTCTTGCATCTACGAACGGCCAGTGACGTCATCACTTCGCTTGCGTATTTCTTTCTATCTTTTCCTTGGCGAAAAATGTCCGATCTACTTCAGCATCAAAATTATAAAAAATTGTCAAGAATTATCAATAAGAAAATACCTTTAATATATTGCTGAATTAGCGTTTATGCCAAGCGTATTTCATCCGCCATACTACAAAAAAAAAAAAAAAAAAATCTGAAGTTGAGGTATATAAAAAAATGCTGTGAAATAAAATTCAGAAGAAATATGTTAGATTTGTAATATTACTATTTTATTTTAAAATTATAAAGTGTCATTTTCTCATCGACCAATTTAACATTTAGTAATTTCTTATTTTTCGCGTGAAAGCATATTTCATTTTATGCTGAAAACAATAAATAAATACATCTCGTAAACTTTTTTTGGCAACAATTAAAAATTTAAATGGCTTATATTAAGTCAATATAAGTCAATAAGTTTATTATTTTCATTTTTTAATTAATTTTAAAGATTTTTTCAATTTTTTTTTTTTTCCTAAACCATCCCTGACCTATAAGGAAAAAAACAAAAAAAGAATGATCGAAATCGGTCAAGCCGTTTACGATTTTATAAATAACATACAGACAAACATTCATTTTTATATATATAGATATATATATATGATATATATATATATATGATATATATATATATATGATATATATATATGATATATATATATATGATATAATTTTTATTAAGATATCTATCATATATATATATATATATATTTCAATTTTAATTTTTAACACTTTCCAATAAAGTTGAAAAGTGTTTATGACTTCGGTTTGTCTGTGCGTCTGTCTGTCCGCGTTCTAACTCCCGTAAATATTAATGGAATGTCTTGAAATTGATATATGTTATTCAAGTTCCTTATAGGATGTTCCCTACTGAAAATGGAATCACTGGTTTGTATACAGGGACATCCGAAATTATTCCAAAGCATTGCATTATACAAGCATGGGCGGCGAGCCATAGGGCAAGAGGGGGCGCCTGCCCCCGTTAAATTTCAAGTGCAGGAGCGACGCCCCCTCTAAAATCACGGAGGATGATCAACGTTTGTTGCAGTTTTCTGAAGCTGTATTTAGAATATTTTCATGTATTCTTTCAATATTTCGAATGTTAAATTGTTCCTAAAGTTTCCCTGCAACAATATTATTTCTTGTTCGATACATTTTATTAGCTGATTCATTAGCCATAAATATATACATGTATACATAATTTATGTTCATAACACCTATTGCCGAGTGAAATATTTACAGACGTTTTAAATTTATTTTGATGATTAGGATTTGAAAATTATGAAATTAACATTCCACAGGAAACCTTTATTTAATTTAGAGCTTTAGAAACTGCTGAGTATTTCCAAAGTAAGTTTTAAAAATTTTTAATGACTTTAAAACACCGAACATAGTTTAAAAGCATCTAAAAATTCGTTTCCTATCTGAGACAAATTTAATGTAAGATAAACTTTGAATGAAAGTAAATTTTTAAAATTTTGATTTACGTATTTTCTGAACCATATTACGGACTAAGGAGTTTTGATTTTAAAGATAATAGATGGGAGGTACTTAGTTCGAATCAGTGTTGGGCATAATTGATTAAAAAGTAATTGAATTACAATTAAATTACAATTAAATTACAATTACAATCATTTTACTGTCAATTAATTAAAAAGTAATTGATTGAAAATAAATTGAATTACTTATTTAGTTTATTTGTAAGAATTCAATTTATTTGTAATCAATTACTTGTTAATCGATTGACAGTAAAATAAATATAATTGTAATTTAATTGTAATTCATTACTTTTTAATCAATTATGCCCAACACTGGTTCGAATCTAGGTCACGCTCATCAATTTAAAGATTTAAAATTTAAATGTAAATTATGTTGTGGCCATTATAATACTTTCTTCTATAATTTTTTATATAATAGCGCCACCTACCAGTTAACATGCAAGAAAATTTAATCAATATAGCTTCTCACAATAAAGATTTTGCACATGCATTTTGGTGCAATTTTATCCAATAGACGTTGATATAGTCATGTGGAAAATCAAAGTGTGGGTAAAAGTAGCACCACCTGTATGCTGATCTACACCCAAATTAAGCTAATATTCATTTTCATAACGGCCATCTCACATATAAAGTTTGGTGAATTTATTCACTCTAGAAACTGAGATATAGTTTTCCGGTGAATGGGGAAAACTGAAGCATAGCAGCAACACCAGTCAGCTGATACGCATCCAAATTGAATCAGCATCATTTTTCACAATAGGTCTCTCTCATATTAAGTTTAGTGCAATTATACACTCAAGTTATACTTGGTAGGAAAAATAAAAGGGGTAAATGAAGAGGACCCCTACCAACCAAAATGTATTTTCTAATGCCAATTTTTAAACAGTCTAAGTCAAAACATGCCTGTAAGCTCTGTGGAATATTAAAAAAAAAAAAAAAAAAAAAAAAAAAAATGCAAGGATAATTCATGCAATTCAATAAAAAGAAAGATTCTTGCATTATGCACTAAATTACAGTAATTTTTTGAATGTTTCAACTGAAGAAAAGAAGCATTTTTTATAAGACAGAGGTAAATATATTGTGAAAAGAAACATTGTTTTTTTTATATATATTTACAGTTTTTTCTACAAGGGATAAGTAAAATTTCTAAAAAAAGAAGTGAGAAAATAGAAGTTTTATTTCTTTTTTTTCTGTCTCATCGGGTAAAAGTGTCCAACTTATAGAGGTTGGACATAATGTTAATCCTATGGATACATTTCGTTCCGAGAAAAAGTGTCCAACTTGAAAGGTTTCACTGTATATGATACAAGAAATGGATACAGATATTTAATATAAGAACAAAAAACTATAGTTTTTTGTACAACAAGGGCAATATCCAAACAAGTGAAACTGAAATAACAATAAGAAGGAGCAGAGGCCATCAAGGCCAAACGGGTGGAGCGGATTAAATAAGTGTTATGGGTGGCCACCTTTCCCCAAAACCTCTGCATAGACCATGTGATAAGAAAAAAAGTTCAAAAAAAATATTTATATCATTAGGTGAAAAAAAAATATATTTTATAATGATTGATATTTATAAATCAAGTTTATTTTAACTAAATAAATCATATATATTATGATTTTAAATAATAATTTATATTTATAAATCTATTTTATTTAAAGTAAATTGATCATATATGTTATATTTCAAAGTATTAATATAATATTACACACAAACGCATGTATATATTTACTTGTACGTATTGCATGTATTAATTTACTATATAAATATGCTAGTATATAACCCCGTCAAAAATGACGGAATGTGAACGATAAATCTTGAAAACAATGTTTAGATCATGAAGATTAACACGTGATCATTTAAATGCATTTTCAGTTTTTGTTTATAAATCAAATGTGTTTCGATATTTTATAATTTTAGTCAAATCAGGTGAAATTAAAAAAATTCTACCCGATCAATAAATATGAATGACAATAAAAAAAACTGCTGCTTGACAAAAAATATAGGCCCGAAAACGCAACAGCAACAACACATCCCAGTGTTCCGTTAAGTTCTCTATTTAAAGTCCTCAAAATAAGAATAATCTAGTGTGTCACCCACACGACTTTCTCTTACCCTGAAATTTAATGCTATAAGTACAGGTTGGAGATTAAGAGGTAACATAAAGAGTACTGTTATGTAAACCTATGTTAAACAATTCAAATTAGGCTTCGGAAGAGTTTTATATGATAATTAGTTCTGGCCTCCCTCAACCCTCCGTTTCATTAATGCACCTACATTTATATAGAATTTAATTCGGTTATTAAAAAATAATCCAGTTAAAAAAAATAATTTATTAAAATTATTATTTAAAAAAGTTATCTTGTAAGATAGTACAGACGATTTCCATGTTAGAGAAATAGCATAACACTAAATATCCAAAAAAAAGTTGAATTTATTCTCAATATTAAAGTAAAAAAAAAAAAAAAAAAAAAAATGTTAAAAATGAAAGAAATCAATAACTTTATTTTAAATTATCGTAGATCGATGGTTCAACCATTCGTTTTAAAGGTATTGGCGAGCTCTTTTGAAAGATACCCATCATGAAAATTTACTCTACTCGAGGGAGGACATCTGCCCCAGGGGGGAAGGCGAAGCTCTACATACACAAAATTTTTTTTCCCAGTTGACTATCTCTATTACAAAAAGTATGTATTCGTTTCATTTGGTTTAGTGCAGTCTATAGATGTTAAATTCTACTTACCTGCAATTTCCTCCATAGAAGTAATGTATTTGAATACTTTTGAATGTCCCTGTACACGAACCATTTGCTTCATCTTAACGAAAAGCTTACTGTAGCATCCCTATATGATACACATTTAGAATACCGAGTTTGGAATTTCTGCTTCTACTTGTTCTTGAGATATGCTGATAACGGACACACAGACAGACAGACAGACACAGAGACCATTCGCTAAAAACGTGATTTTCGTATTCAGGGGACCTCAGAACATGTAAGTATAACAAAAACTCACGTTCGAAAATTTGACCCTAAAACAATACTTTCTCGACCCTATGGGTAAGAGGAAGTAAATAACGATTCACTTCATTTTACCAAAATACTTTTAAGACTATCGAAGATCCTGTTTCCAAATACGTAAGCGAAGTGTGACGTCACTGACCGTCCGTGGATGCAAGAAAAAGATTCCCTATGTTAATAGCCCATTGTATTTTTTGTAAAAAATTATTAAAAATCGAGGAAAGTTATTTCCCGATTTTAATACCCGTATTTGGGTACAGATATGCTATCGTATCCATGTGTTAGATTGAGTTATTTTGCTGTCAAATTGACAAAATTTTAAATTTCAAAACTGTGTCATCTTTGGCGTTTTTTGTATTTGGCGATTAAAAACATACTACGAAAATATACATGCCAGATGTTTATTTTCGTAATATGTATTGTACGAAATATTGTTTCATATAATTCATCGCTCTCTTAATATAAGTTGTTAAAATAACCATGATTTTTGAAAAGAATGAAATATGTTCGCCAAATAATTTGGCGATATATTTTTTCCGCCAAGGATGACAGATATATTAAATCCATTCCGCTGCAACATATGAGTATATCAGACACTTTATTTAGACATTTGACAACAAATTTGACTTCAAATAATGATAGAATATTTATCATTTTCCTTTTAATTAGTATATTAGTTGGATATTTATTGTGTAAATATCATCCTTTGAAATGAAATGTTTGTGTTTTCAATCGAATATGGAAGTTTGCTATTTTATTTTTCTAAAGTTTTGAAATTTAAAATTTAAATTTTATCAATTTTACAGCAAAAACAACTTAATCTAACGCATGCACACGATAACGAATACATATCTATACCGAAATATGGGAATTAAAATCGAAAAATAATTTTCCTCAATTTTTAATAATTTTTTACAGAAAATTCATTGGGCGATTAACATAGGAAATCTTTTTCTTGCATCCACTGACGTCCAGTGACGTCATCACTTTGCTTGCGTATTTCTAACTATCTAATAATTACAGACACTGCATGCTAACCCAAATTCACCTATACTCTATACTCCCAACCAGCTATCTCCCCCACAACATCGCCAAAATATCCATGATCCAGCTAGGGACTTTCTCATTCTCAACCGAACATTTTATCTTGACTCGACATTATCACCTTAGACTACCCTACTTTCAATACTCATTTTAACTGGTGACCTTTACTTGCCCAACCAAACATTCTATCCCAACTATAACTTTACACTAATTTCAAAACTAAAATCAACTGGCGACATTTAC
>CAWVNO010003003.1:22500-27377 GCA_963930645.1 Salticus scenicus
TGAAAACTGGATATCGAATTTTTGGACCGAATACAAAACTTCCATTACCTACGGTAGTCGGGTAATGGAAGTAAAAATCTGGTGTGAAACAACCACACGATTTCCATTACCCACTACTACACGTATTATATGCACTTTTTGGAGATAATGTTATTAGAAAATATAGAATTGATCTAATAAAATAGACACCTAAAATTTTCCCGGTAAGAGAAAGTTAATACACGTATATTTTTTCTTTTTTTAAACACCAATTTCTGAGATCTAAAACGGATCTGTCTGATCAGAATGACTATTAATTTTCCTGTGATAACCAAGTAAAGCATGTGAAATGATATCTATAATGGGTTTATGTAAAAAATTTCAAGAAAATCGTTAGAACCGTTTTTGAGATACCGACTTTTACCAAATTTTTGCATAATTAACTGTTGACCAGAAAAGGACAATTACATGCAAAAGGATATTTAAAAGAGGGTTAATATGGCAAGTTTGAAAAAAAATCATACAGCCGTTTTGAAAGTAACACGCTTGAAAGACATGGAATTCAGCTATTTATAAAGGAAGCCTATCAATTTTCCTGAACTAACCAACTATATCATTCGAAAGGACATCTAATAGAGTGTTTATACAGCAACTTTGAAGAGAATCGTTTGAGCCGTTTTTGAGATACGGCTTACGGCTTCACTTCCGGTTTCCGATGTCCCACTTCTGTTTTTCCATTTTTCACCAAAATTTGGAAAATTCGTCTGTACACCAGACCTTTTTCAATTCTAAAGTTTTGTAGTTCTATCTTTATTAGTTTCCGAGATATAATAACCGGAAGATTACACACACGCATACACACTGACCAATTGCCAAAAACCACTCTTTTCGACCCATGAGACTTTCAAACACGTAAATCAGGTAAAATCTCGATATCTAATTTTTGGACCGAATACAATACTTCCATTACCTACGGTAGTTGGGTAATGGAAGTAAAAGAGCTGCTGTAGGTCCTAGGCTTGAGGGAGAGTGCCATCCGTTGGGGGTAGGGGGGGGGTCATTCTAAGGGATCCTAGCCCGTATCTACAAAAGTTTCGGAGGAAACTACGGAAAACTCCGAACGGCTAGGCCGACGAGCGCGACCTGGGATCGCATCTCACGTCTACCAGCTCCGAGCGCAGAACCGCTTGGCCGCTGGTGGGCACCTATTTTTCCGGAAAAATCCGTAATGTCTGTGTCCCGTCGATGCCGGATTATCGATGCTTCACTGTGTATATTAATTTACCTTTTTAATTAATCGATAGTATAAATTAAATTTTCATTGATATGTTTTATACAGTCTAATAATTATGGTAAAAGTTATAAGAGTTTAATTTTCTTTCTTTCTTTTAACATGTGTTTCATACGTTTTATATTAATTTTACTATTTGTATGGTAAAATTGAATTCTATAAAAATATTCCTGCATATCTTCTCATTCTAATATTTCGTGAAATTGTATATAAAGGTGTATATCAAATTGTTATTATTTCTTGCATAATAATATATACATGCTTATTGACTTTGTTCTTTTTTCTAAATGTTTATAAAGTTATTTCTTTTGAGAAATGGCTTGATTGTTGTTGCAAAACAGAAAAGAAAAAAGAGGTAAATAAATAATTTATTAAAAGAACAATCTGTTTACGAAGTGAAGTTTTTTCTTCTTTATGTATTACTAGCAGGCGACGCCCGCTTTGCTGGTCCCTATTTTTAAATGAATCACTATAATTACTGAATTCTCAGAATTGCATCAATTTTTGTCACTTGAAAAAAAAAAGAGAAACAAAATCTGATTAGGAAAAATGTCGCACCGGGTTCTCACTGCCTTCGGAAAAAATTTCCAAAATGCTCTAACTCTTATTTCTATTATTTTCCCCCCTTCGCCCCCCCCCCTTCCGTCTATCCTAATAATTTTACAAATTCGAAAATATCCGCAATCGGTTTGTAATTATCAAAAACCTCTATGCACCAGTTGTGAACGATCTATCTCTATAATTATTTTTTGCCCCTCCGCTCCCTACCCCTTCCCGCCCCTCCCAATAATTTAAAAAATTCAAAAATTTCCGCACTCGATTTGTAGGTATCTATGTACCAATTTTGAATGATGTAACTCTATTTTATTTTTTTTGCCCCTCTGCCACCCCCCTTCCCGGCCCTTCTACACTTTCGAAAATATACCCATTCGACTTGCAGGCCTCTAAAACCTATCTGAACCAATTTTGAACGGCCTAACTGTATTTCTATTTGTTTTTGCCCATAGCCCCCTTACCGCCCCTCCTAATAATTTTACAAATTCAAAAATATCCCCAATCGATTTCTATCGAAAACCTCTATATACCAATTTTGAACGATCCAACTCTATTTTTATTTTTTTGCTCCCCCTCTCCCCTCCCCGCCCCTCCTAATAACTTTACACTTTCGAAAATATCCCCATTCGACTTGCAGGTCTTTAAAACCTGTTTGTACCAATTTTGAACGGCCTAACTGTATTTATATTTGTTTTTGCCCATAGCCCCCCCCCCCCTTACCGCCCTCCTAATAATTTTAGAAATTCGAAACTATCCGCAATTGATTTGAAAGTATCGAAAACCTCTATAAACCAATTTTGAACGATCTAACTCTATTTTTATTTCCTCCCCCCCTCGCCCCTCCTAATAACTTTACACTTTCGAAAATATCCCCATTCGACTTGCATTCAAAATCCTATCTGTACCAATTTTGAACTGCCTAACTGTATTTCTATTTGTTTTTGCCCCTACCCCCCCCCCCCGCTGCCCCACCTGGGGGCTGAATTTCTAAAATTCCAGAAATTGGTTTTTAGATATTTGCATTAGCTATATTTTAGAGCAAAAATGTCACGTACATCTGTTTTTCTTTGTTTGAGATATATAAGATTATGTGAAATCACGTTTAATGCATGTAAAATCACGTTTCGCCCCCCCCCCCCAAACCTGGGGACCGAATTTCAAAAATTCCAGAAATCGATTTTTAGACATTTGTATTAGCTATATTTTAAAGGAAAAATTTTACGGATATCTGTTTTTTTGTTTGCGATATGAAGGATTTTGTGAAATCACGTTTTGCCCCCCCCCCTCCCCTCTTGGGAGGCGAATTTTGTAAAATCGCTTGCGGCGTTGAGTTTCTCGGGTCGTAAACATTAACCGTGCCGAATTTGGTCCCGATCGGTGAAACGGCCTAGGATTGTATAGCGGACAGACAGACACACAGACAGACTGACTCTGCTCTTTTATATATATAGATTTTAGGATCAATCATAGGAATGGTATTTGAATAGTATCAAATTTTAATTCAGTAAAACAATATTTGATCGTACGGAAATTATTGTAGTAACCAAATTGTTTTCTAGATTAATAAAAATAAAATATAGCATTTTAAAATTTCTTTACGCACACGTAGAAAAAAAAAAAAAAAAAGTTAGTCTTTGCAATTTTTAATAATGAATACCAGTTTTATATGTATATATATATATATATATATATATATATATATATATATATATATATATATATATATATATATATATATGTGTGTGTGTGTATATATATATATAAACAAATAAGTAATACGATCAGTTTCATGCAGTAAATTCTTTGATTTTTTATTTAGCGGAAATAAAAACATAATACCGAATAATTTTTAACAAAATTAATTTTAAATAATTACACTTAAAAGAAGCGTCTGATTTGCTGTGTAACATAGGCTGAACAGAATCTTTGGTTGAAGTCGCTTTTTCTGAATATATGTGCAGATAGTTTTCAAAATCATAGAACTATATACTATATTGTACAGGAATATGTATATGACAACAACATTACTCAGAGTAGTTTCTGAGCCTGATAAAAAAATACAATTCATATGCGTAAATATTGTTGTAATTAATTTAAATTAGAATATTTATCGGAATAAAAAATTTTATCAATTTCAGTATAATTATTACATTTAAATAATATTTTTTTCCTTCCTCGTTTAATGCAAGTATTTTTTAATTTTATCCAATTGAAGCTGAAATTTTTGAATATTATTTACGTATGTAAATAATTTTATTTGCCTTCTCCAATAATTCAAAAACAGATATTCCCTTTTCGCATTCTTTTTTAGCCTTTACAGATAAAGCTTATCTTTCCCTGATGCCTCTGGCAAGAAAAATGTCAATTAACAGCAATGGGAGTCGGAAGCTATCAATTACTGAAGTGCGAAATTTTCCATTCTCGTGATTCTCGGAACGTCAACTGTGAGCAGATTTCCTCCCCCCGTCTTGCGAAGTCTATGTGCGAAATCTATAGACTTCAAAAAGTGCCCTCTAGAATGAAAAAATATTTTGACTCACGTAGAGCCTTAAAATAGGGATATTTTTCAGTTATCTGTGGACCACCCGGGGAAGAATTTACGGAGAGATGAAATCACTTCAAACAGATATGTATTCCCCTAGCTCGTTCAAACATGGCGCTCTATAAGGTTTGGTTTATAGCATGTTTTTGCGGTTTTTAGAGATCCATCAAATGTGGTCATTAGGGGAGTTTTTGGACGAAATGGGAGGACCCCCTCCAGGCCCCATCGCCAAAAGTTATAAGTAGGTGTGAGTTGATTTTTGCTAAAGAGTATGTAGTCACTGCGATCCAGAGTTATTCAGAGACCTATTCTGAGTCATTGCACTTTAGGGATTAAGCTCTAAGCAACTGGACATTTTTCGTGAGTGAGCGAAAATTTTTGCTCTGGTGTAGTTGATGCTATTTGCTTTACTCCTGTGGAACAAGTGACTATTTTTTAGACTGTCCCAGAACATTCATCGAATAATGACTTATACTGTACGAGTAACAGCTTCAACTGTTTCCAGAATAT
>CAWVNO010003003.1:27577-78577 GCA_963930645.1 Salticus scenicus
TCGAAGAATTAACACCAGCTATTGGACTATTTTCGAAAATATTTGTTTTAATAATAGTTCTTTTGTACAAATTCGAGAAGTTCAAAAAATGTTTGATATTGCCAAAGCTGTGATGAAAATAGTCGCCAATCGAAATATATTCATTTACAAAGAAATCATTTAAATATAGTGTCCAGCAAAGCGGGCAAAGCCTGCTAGTCAGTACATATCCAGAAGATTTAGCCAACAAATATTCAGAACCATCATCAACACAATTTCAGAAGATATCGCCAACAACTATTAAGATGTCATGATCAATATATATCCAGTAAATATTGCCAACAATAATAATTATTCAGAAGATATCGCCAACAAGTATTCAGGAGCCATCATCAATACTTAGTCAGGAAATATTGTCAATAAATATTCAAAAGCCATCCAATTTACGAATGGTGATGGTCTATCTCGATTACTTCAAACCGGCAATTCGTTTTTACAATACAATCAAGGATGAATTTTTCACTTAACAGAAGGTTTCAAAAAATGTGATTTTTTTTTTTTTTTTTTCTTATTTAACTTACAAGGAAACATTCAAAAGGTGTTGTCTTCAAAAAATATTGAAAAAAAATATATGTAATTCTATTCTTCATAAAACATCAGGGAGTGAAAAAATTATCAGCTAAAATGAATTACAGCGACCCCCAAAAAATATCAAAATTAAGCATATTTGACGATTTAGCACTGTTAGGCGTTCAGTTCGTTAGCACCGAGATTGCCGTGTACGAACAGAACCGTGTTTTGTTTCTCCGCCAAGTACTCAAAACCAATCGCCTAACAATGTGAAATCGCCAAATATGCTTAATTTTGATAATTTTTTTGTGGTTGTTGTAATTCATTTCAGCCGATATTTTTTTCACTTTCTGGTGTTTTAGAAAGAGTAGAATCACATATATTTTTTTTTCAATATTTTTTGACGACGACAACTTTTGAATGTTTCCTTGTTAGCATTTAATATAGTTTGAGAAATTAAATGGTAAAAACAGATATTGAAAGGCATCTTGGCAAATTCATGGTGTAATGCAATAAGTGGCGACAATGCAAAATCGCTATATGAAAGAAATTGTCTTGTCGTACTACGACTACTAATGAAATGTTTAAAATAATTGAAATAATCACATAAGATATTTATTTTCAACGTATCTGACTAAATCATATTCTAGAAAAAATGCACTTTAAAATGTTTTATCTTTACTGTTAAAAGCACCATTTTAAACGTTGTTGTACATTGTAAATAAATGCAGAGTGTTACACGTTGTCCTAAATTAACTAAACAAATTCAAAAGTAAAAAGTAAAAAGTATAGGCATTAGAAAAAATCTGGTGTGAAACAGCCACACGACTTCCATTGCCCACTAATACACGTATTATATGCATTTTTTGGAAATAATGTGAACAGAAGACATAAAAGTGACCTAAAGAAGTAGTAGGAACCAAAACGTTTTCCGGTAAGCGGAACTTTGTATACATATCAAGACATATAAAACGAAGCTTACATAAAAAAATAAAATAAAATAATACTAATAATGGTAGAGTTATTTTTTAAAACACCAATTTCCGAGATCTAAAACTGACCTACCTAAGCAGGATAACTGTTAATTTTCCTCTAATAACCCCGTAATACGTAAGAAAGGAATGGATAATAATTTTAATGAAAATCGTTAGAGCCGTTTTTGAGATACCAACTTTTACCAAAACTCAATTAATGACCGGAAAGCAATGATTACATTCAAATGGATATTTAAAAGTGAGTTAATATGGCGAGTTTGAAAGAAATCCGTACAGCTGATTTTAAAGAATCGCGCTTCCGAGACCAGAAATTGAGCTATTTATACAGGACGCCTATCCATTTTCCTGAACTAACCAACTATATCATTCGAAAGGACATCTAATAGAGTGTTTATATAGCAAATTTGAAGAAAATTGATGGAGCCGTTTTTGAGATACGGACTTACGGTCCCACTTCCGGTTTCCGAAGTCCCACTTCCGGTTAAACTCAATTATTGACCGGCAAACAATAATTACGTACAAAAGTATATTTAAAAGTGAGTTAAAATGGCGAGTTTGAAAAAATCCGTAAAACCGTTTTTAAAGGAACGCCTTTGCGAGGCCTGAACTTGAGCTATTTATACAGGACGCCTATCAATTTTCCTGAACTAACCAACTATATCATTCGAAAGGACATCTAATAGAGTGTTTATATAGCAAGTTTGAAGAAAATCGTTGGAGCCGTTTTTGAGATACGGACTTACGGTCCCACTTCCGGTTTCCGATGCCCCACTTCCGATTTTTCAATTTTCACCAAAATTTGGAAATTTCATCTGTACACCAGACGTATTTCAATTCTAAAGTTTCGTAGCTCTATCTTTATTAGTTTCTGAGCTATAATAGCCAGAAGATTCTCCACATACATACATACACACACACACACACACATACATACATACACACTGACCAATTCCCAAAAACCACTTTTTTGGACTCAGGGGACCTTAAAACGTGTAAATCAGGTGAAAACCCGATATCGAATTTTCAGACCGAATACAATACTTCCATTACCTACGGTAGTAGGGTAATGGAAGTAAAAATAAGTTCATAATTTCTTTAATCAAGCAATAATACCCAAAAAATTCATCATCAAACAGTGACAAAAAAATCTAGTGTGTAACAGCCACACGACTTCCATTACCCAGCACTACACACATTATAAACATTCTATATACATTTTTGATTTAAATAAGTTAACAAAATTGCTCTATCCGTCAAATAGTTATTTAAAATAATAATTAGAAAAATAATAATATATATACTATTAATCATTTTCCAGATATGTTACGAAATTCTGGAGATATTGTTAGAAAATAGTTTGCATTAATTTTATTATTTGAGTAAAAGTTTTTGGAAACTTTAATTTTATTTTCAGTAATTTTTAAAATTTTAATTAGAAATATTTTCAGATAAATTTCCTTCTAATAACCTTTGTAATACATGAAAGGAATAGATTTATATAACAATTTTCAAGAAAATCGTTAGAGCCGTTTTTGAGATACTAACTTTTATCAAAACTCAACTATTGATAGGAAAATAATAATTACGTACAAAAGGATATTTAAAAGGGAGTTAATATTGCGAGTTTAAAAAAAATCCGTACAGCCGTTTTTAAAGAAACGCATTTGCGAGGCCTGAAATTGAGCTATTTATACAGGACGCCTATCAATTTTCCTGAACTAACCAACTATATCATTCGAAAGGACATCTAATAGAGTGTTTATATAGCAAGTTTGAAGAAAATCGTTAGAGCCGTTTTTGAGATACGGACTTACAATACCACTTTCGGTTTTCGATGTCCCTCTTCCGGTTTTTCAATTTTCACCAAAATTTGGAAATTTCATCTCATACACCAGGCGTATTTCAGTTCTAAAGTTTCGTAGAAACTTTATCTTTTTAAATTTATCTTTATTAGTTTCTGAGCTATAATAGCCAGAAGATTCTCCACGTACATACACATACACACACACACACACACACACACACACACATACATACACACTGACCAATTGCCAAAAACCACTTTTTTGGACTCAGGGGACCTTAAAACGTGTAAATCAAGTGAAAACCCGATATCGAATTTTCAGACCGAATACAATACTTCCATTACCTACGGTAGTAGGGTAATGGAAGTAAAATTAACAAGTGGATCATATACTAAAACTGTAACGCTAAATGGTTTAGATGTTAAGAATTTCTCTCTGTTCTAAATAATTAGTGCTATGGTTGTTTATTTTGTGTGTCTAGCTGTCTAACATATGTTTTCTCTCAAAATAATGGCAAATTGTTATTAAGTTGTCGAACGTTATAACACAGTTTTTACATATTATAAACGATATAATATTAAATATTGTGTATTTCAATGCGATACCAAATATGGTGGATTTCTATAATATTGTTCAACTTTTCTCTTGTGCTATGTATTATTATTATTCCAGTTCAATGAAAGGCAAAGTTGTGAATAGTCGGGTAGAATACCGCAGGGGTTAATGAGCGAAGCGAGTCGGGGGAGGCGAAGCCTTCCTCGGGGGTTGGTGATCGGAGCGAGCAGAGGGCAGAGCCCCCCAGTACTTAACAAAATAGTATTAGTTGCACATCTTTTTAATAGGAATCACTGCTAGCGCTTCCAATATTTCTGCTGCCTACTGTACTATACAGGTTTCCAAAAATTAAGCAGCAACTTTTTTTTTTTTTTTTTTTTGTCCGTATTTACGATTATCTTTTAAACAAAATAACATGCGAACATAAAATTTGAAATACCTTTTCATTATCAAATCATTAATAAGATTTTGTATAAATTATTAGATTAAATTTAAATTATAAGATTTTGTTTCGGGAATATTTAGTAAACTGGTGATTAAGGCTGCACATCTGTCAGATTCGCCCTTTTTACTTCCTTATACAAAGTATAAGGAAGTATAGTAATCCCGATTTGCGAAATAGATTTTGTATTTCACATTGCTCGAAAACGAAAGATCGCTGAATGTTGCTAATTTATACGTGTGACTTTCATGATGTCTAGTTGCACACCTGCAAGTTTCATCTTAACACGAGCTCTCGTTTTAGAGATATAAGGGATTTTACACGATTTTTCGTGACGTCTGTATGTGTGTGTGTGTGTCTGTGTGTGGGTATGTCGCATAACTCAAAAACGGTTGGACGTAGAAAGTTGCGAATTGGTACATAGGTTTGTTATAACATCTAGTTGTGCACCTCCCTTTTTGGACTTTCTATGATTTTCCGTTTTGGAGATATTTAGGAAAATTAGGTTCATAATGACAAAAATTTGGCCATAATGTATCAAAAAACGGTAATAACTCAAAAACGGTTTAGACAAATCTTGCAATTTAACTGACTTTCCGATTAGCTAGACATTTGAAACTTTCAGAAAAGCTCAGAACACGTTGACAATGCATTTTTTAAATATTTTTAGCCAACTGTTTCCGATACCTGCTGCCTTCAGCAGCATTTATGCGATTCAACAGAAAATTTATTTAACTAACTTCCCGACTAGCTAGACATTTAAAACTTCCGGAAAAGCTCAAAATACGGTGACAATGCATTTTTAAAATATTTTTGGCCAATTGTTTCGGATCACTGCTGCCTTCGGCAGCGTTTACATGGTTCAACAGAAAATTTATTTAACTAACTTCCCGACTAGCTAGACATTTGAAACATTCAGAATAGTTCAGAACACGGTGAATATGCATCTTTTTAATACTTTTAGCCAACTGTTTCAGGTCCCTGCTGCCTTCGGCAGCGTTTATATGGTCCAACAAAAAAATTATTTAACTAACTTCCCGACTAGGTAGACATTTGAAACTTTCAGAATAGTTCAGAACATGGTAAAATTCCTTTTTTTAATACTTTTAGCCAATTTTTTCGGGTCCCTGCTGCCTTCGTCAGCGTTACCAGTACAAATCTTGCAATCGGTTTTTAGCTAACTTTCAGAAAAGCTCAGAACACGGTGATAATTCATTTTTTTTTTTTTTTTTTTTTTTTTAGCCAACTGTTTCGGGTCCAATGTCAATGTTTTTTAACATTATGTATATTTCTAAAAGTGTATAAGGAAGTCATGTGGTGGCCACATCAGATTTTTTTCCATGTTATCCTATGTGATTTTTGTAGCGTCGTATTAGATGGATATTTCATTCAAAAATAAAGTTTCTCAAATTCTGATTTCTGAATACAACTTTTTGAACATGTCGCCTTTTGCCTGATTGACCTTTTTTTTCTTTTTTCCTTTCCGTTCCTTTTCTTTCTTTTTTTTTTTTTTTTTTTTTTTTTTTTTAGGACAGAGGACTATTAGTCTCAATCTACGGATAAAACGTTGTCGCCAGTTTTACGATGGTTGGACATTTATCGAAATAGAAAATTTATGGAAAATATAATTGACTAATTTGAAAGCGATGTTATAATTTGAAAAAAAAAAAAAAAAAAAAAAAAAAAACTAATAGTCCTCCGTAATTCTGCTTTTGGCAGAATTTCATCAAAATCTTTTTTTTTTTTTTTTTTTTTTTTGAAAAAGAAAAAAAAGTAGAAAATTAATAACAATCAGTATCGAAAACGTTGAAGAAACCCTTTTTTAGACAAAAATACATAATTATTTTATTTTTTACCAAAAAAGTTTACGAGTTGATTAAAAAATTTTTTAAGTGGCTAGGGGGCTCTGCCCCCTGCCCGTTCCGCTCACCAACCCCCAAAGGAGGCTTCGCCTTCCCCAGATTCGCTTCACTTATTAATCCCTCTGGGGCTCTGTATGCTTATTCGCTGCTTTGCATTTCATTGAATAGGAATATTAATACCGTATAACGCAAGACAAAGGCAGAAAAATGTTATAGAAATCCCCGTATTCAATGTTAAATTCAAATACATAATGTTTAATACCACATTTTTTTTTATTATTATTTATATTTTATGAAATATGCTACAATTGTGCTACAATTATGAAATATGCTGCTAATTTTTTCAGAATAGAAATTCGTAACATCTAGACCATTTAGCGTTACAATTTTATTATGTGACCACTTTTAATTTTTTTTTTATTTATTTTTTTTTTTTTTTGTCACCACTGTTTGGCGATAGTAGCTGTGAAGATGGGGGTTTAAGCGCACCCAAATTGCGCTGGCGCTGGCGCAGGTGGGGTTCAAGTGCACCCAGATCGCGCTGGTGCAGGTAGGGTTTAAGTGCACCCAAAACGCGCTGGTACTGGTTCTAGCGCACCTGGGGTTTTAGCGCATCCAGTACGCGTCGGTGATATTCTCCCCGCCGTGGTGGAGTTCTAATGCACCCAATGCGTTGGTTGTGGGTGATGGATGAGGATGACAAAGATGGTAAATGGGACAGGTGAAATGAGTAACTGGATTGGTGAAAATTCGATTTGTTAAATTTATTGTGTAAGAGGATGGATTTAGATTATTTTCCGATTTGTGAGGTGTGCAATATGTCATCTCACTGACGAGGTGATAAGAGTTTTATTGAAACGGACTCTGAAATATTTTTGGAAATAATTTATTTTGGTTCATTTATTTCCAATTTAGAAACAGAATATATTGAACTTAGAAAATATTTTTAGAATGATTTTGATGTTGCCATCTGTTGGTGATTGTTACCAGAAAAAATAATAAATTATTATTTTTTCTATATATATATATATATATATATTTTGCGGGAAGTGAGATTCGAACCGAAGGTAAAATAGCTTCACGGCTTGATAAGTGGGCGAGGGTTTTACTTATCAAGCCGTGAAACTATGCGTGCGAGTGCACTTATAAGGTATATAAAGAGAGGCGTCGCGGCAGAGAGTCATTCTAAAAAGTATCGTCGTACGAGGAAGATATGATGCGCTTTCGTGTGAATGTGAGTCATAATAAAATTTTGTGTTGTAACGATGGAGATGTATCTGGATCCAACTCACGCAGGAAGTTTTGGTGGTGTAAATGCCTTATTTCGTGCTGCCAAAGGCAAAATCTCGAAGAAGATGATTCAGGACTGGCTGAGCGGAGTCGATGCATACACGTTGCACAAACCTGTTCGAAGAAAGTTCCCGACCAATCGAGTGATAGTCTATTCCATCGATCAACAGTGGCAGACCGACTTAGTGGATCTCGGCAGTTTGCAAAAGTTCAATCAAGGGTACCGCTACATCCTGACTTGTATAGACATTCTGTCTAAATTTGCGTGGGCGGTCCCTTTGAAGCAAAAACGGGGTGAAGATATTGTAAAGGCGTTCCGCTCTATTTTCGCGACGAGGAAACCCAAGTCCCTGCAATCGGATGACGGAAAAGAGTATCAAAACAGACTTTTTCAAAAATTTTTGAAAGAAGAAGGCGTGCGGTTTTTTACGACGAATAACAATACGAAAGCTTCTGTCGTGGAACGATTTAACCGAACTTTGAAAACGAAAATGTGGAAATATTTTACCCATAAACATACCTACCGCTATTTGGAGGTGTTGGATCAGTTGTTACACAGTTATAATCATACTTACCATTCGAGTATCAAGAGAGCTCCAGTCGAAGTAACCGCTGAAAATGAAAGCGATGTATGGGATACTTTATACGGTGACATGCAAAATGCGAAAAGAAAACCCTGCGTGTTTCAATCGGGAGATGTTGTACGAGTTTCCAAGCAGAAATTAACTTTCGAAAAAGGATATGAGACGAATTGGACGGAAGAAGTGTTTGTGGTGACCGAATGTGTGAGAAGAGACCCTCCTGTCTACCGAATCAAGGACCTGTTAGAAGAACCCATTAAAGGAACATTTTACCCCCAAGAACTTCAGAAAGTGAAACTAAAAGAGAATTATACGATTGAAAAGATTTTAGATAAGCGGATTCGGAAAAAGCGTGTGGAATACAAAGTGAAATTTAAAGGTTATCCCAGCAAATTTGACCAATGGATTCCATCCTCTGATTTATTTGCCTTATAAAACAAGTGTTTGGATTGTTGAAAGATCATTTGAAAGCATGTCGTTCTACGTGACGTTACCTTCAGACAGTTCCAGGAATTATTTTCCTGAGAATAAAATTTCTCATTTTATTACGAGATTGCCCGCCCCCGTTGAATTGAAAGGGGAATGGGAAGTAGGCCTCGTCGAATTTATTTACCCTCACACCTGGTATAATGTGAACCAAAATAATAATTTATTTGGTTTCGATTTGAATGACCAGAAGCCCCCGTTTGGTAGACGAATCCCCCCTGGCTTTTACGAATCGGTCGATGATATTTTAAAAGCGATGTCTATTGAAGAGATTAAAAATAAAATTTCTTTCACTTACGACCCCCACACGAAAAAGGTGTGTATCAACGTGAAAGATAAAACAAAGCTGATATTGCCTGAGGGGATAGCGCAGATGTTGGGATTCGAACCAGGTGAAATCGCATCGCCTGATATAAATATCGAGCAAACTATTTTTAGTACCTATGTCGCAGATCCCTGCGCACATTATAGAGTACTGATGGTTTATTCGGATATTGTGGAACCCCAAATTATCGGAGATGTGTTAGCACCCCTTTTACGAATTGTGAATGTAAGGGGAAAAGATGGAGAAATGATTTGTGAGACATTCGACCGACCGCACTATTTACCTGTCAGCCGAAAATCGTTCGACTCTTTGGAAATCGTTATAAGGAACCACCTCGGCGAACTCACGCCATTTGAACGTGGGCGCTCGTACGTGAAGCTTCACTTTCGTCAAAAATACCTCTCGTGATGTTTGTTCCTTACCAGTGTTGTGCGAAATCTTTTGAAGATTACTATTCCCATCAGTCGGGTAGTGGCCTAAATTATTATCAAGGCGCTACTTTACAAAGGGGATATGGATTTGGTGGACTGTTTCGGTCCCTTTTTCGAGCAGCGGTACCCCTCTTCAAATCCGGGGCGAAAGCAGTCGGCAAGCAGTTGTTTCATTCCGGCGTGAACGTGTTGAGTGACCTGTCTCGCGGAGAAGACATTAAAGTGGCCGCCAAGCGAAGATTAAAAGAAGCTGGACAGACCTTAACCGACAAAGCTGCTACTAAAGTGAAGACGATGATTGGATCGGGCCGCCAGTATAAAAAGAGGAAGCGTTCTACCAAAGCAGTCATTCGACGTAAAGCCAAGAAAGTGAAGGTACAAGATATTTTCGCTTAAAGATGTCTGGACTCATCCATAAAGATTCTGCTGCCTGTGCGAAATCCGAATTGGATTTATTTTTGATCCCACCCACACAAACGGCTATTGAAAAAGGATACTTTGTGGAATATCACCCTCTTGCGAATATTCGAGACGGAGGACCTGTGGAATTTAATATTTCCGGAAATGGTGAAGACTATATTGATTTGTCGGCTTCCTACCTGTACGTGAAAGTGAAAATTACCAAGTTTGATGGATCGCCCTTAGCGGAAACGGATGCAGTTGCCCCCGTGAATTTATTTTTACACGCCTTGTTTTCTCAAGTGGATATTAGCCTGAACGATAGAGTGATCTCCTCGTCGAGTAACACCTACCCCTACCGCGCCTATATTGAAACGCTGTTGAATTATGGAGAAGATGCCAAGAAAAGTTTATTGTCCTGCGAATGTTTTTACAAGGATGAGAATTTGACTGCTACAGATCCTGCTGGAGACAATCCCGGATTGAAGATACGTTACGGACTCACGAAAAAAAGCAAAACTTTAGATATGATTGGACCTTTGCATTGTGATATTTTTCAACAAAACCGACTGCTATTGAATATGGTCGACTTGAAAATTAAGATGACCCGAAGCAAGCCCGAATTTTCCTTAATGTGTAAACTCGAAGCGGCAAAACCCATTCCCAACTACAAAGTGATTTTGGAGCATGCTTCTATTTTCATACGTAAAGTGAAAGTGAGCCCAGGTGTATTACTGGGTCATGCTAAGGCCTTAGAGAAAAGTACAGCGAAGTATCCCATCGACCGAGTGCTATGCAAGACCTATTCGATCTCAACCGGAAGTAAATCCTTTATGCAAGACAATGTGTTTTTAGGAGCCATGCCGAAAAGAATTATTATTGGACTTTTAGAAAATAGTGCCTACACTGGACAATATGATTTGAATCCCTTTTATTTCCATCATCATAAGGTCAACTTTTTAAGTGTTTACGTGGATGGACAGCCCGTACCCAGCAAACCATTGGAATTGGATTTCGAAGAAAATAACTATGTAAGAGCTTATCATCGATTGTTTTCGGGATTTAATCGAGATACCGGCATTTATCTCACCCGAGATGACTTTGCGAACGGCCATACTTTGTATGCTTTCGATTTGAGCCCTGACATGTGTGACGGACCCCATCTGAATCTACAGCACCAAGGAAATTTACGAATAGAAATCAAGTTTGCAGACTCCTTAGAAAGAACCACGACTGTATTGGTGTATGCAGAATTTGAAAACATTATAGAAATTAGCAAAACACGGCATGTGTTGTGTGACTTCCCCAACTGAAAATGAATTCTATCGAAATCGACACTATTTTATCCCACGATCCAGTGACCAAGAAATACTTTTCCGGTGTTTTCCCCAGTGATCAACTACCCAAGAAGATCGCCCGTTATCCTGCCTGCTTTGTATGCAACGTGGACAAGTCTACAGAAGCCGGAAGCCACTGGGTGGCCTTCTACCTACTCTCACCTACGGAAGCGGAATTCTTTGATTCCTATGGAAACAAGCCGAACTTTTTTAAAGGACCTATATCGAACTATGCATCTCAATTTTCACGAGTGGTGTTTAATCCACTTCCGCTGCAAAGTCATGTGACAGCTGTTTGCGGTCAATTTTGTGTGTATTATATTTATTGCCGATGTCGAGGCAAAACTTTGAAAGATTTTTTAAAGCAGTTTGTAACTGAAAATATATGTAACGACCATCGAGTCTATAATTTTGTATCCAAACGATTTCGTACACGTGCTCCCTTTTATCAATAAAAAACAATTTATAATGTATACCTATGTGTCTGTGTTTATTTAGAATGGAGTTTCCACGCTTTCAACACCTTTTTACAATGCTCTTAGCAGGCCCCACGAGGGTCGGTAAGAGTTGGTTTCTGCGGGATTTACTGGCAGAACGACGGCGTATGTTTAATCCTCCTCCCGATAAAGTCGTTTGGTTTTACGGCATCTCTCAAAAGCTTTACGAGGAAATTCCCGACGTGACGTTCGTGGAAGGGTTTCCTTCTAATTATCGGGAATATTTAGGTACCCATTCTTTAATGATTTTAGATGATTTGATGGTGGAATGTGGGGGTGATGAACGATTAACCCACCTCTTTACGAAAGGAAGTCACCATTTAAATTTAAGTATTATTTTTATTACTCAAAACCTTTTTCATAAAGGTAAAGAAATGAGAGGTATTTCCTTAAACAGTCAATACTTAGTACTTTTTAAAAATCGCCGGGACATGAGTCAAATCATGCACTTGGGTAGACAATTATACCCGAGATCGACTCAGTTTTTTCAAGAAGTGTTCGAGGACGCTACCAAACAACCCTTCTCCTATTTGTTGGTGGATTTAAGGAATGAAACCCCCGAAGGAATGCGACTCAGAACTCGTATATTACCGGGGGAAACCCAATTTGTGTACGAACCCAAAAAAGGTTTAAAAGGAAAGTCCTACCGATTTTAACTCAGTGGTGATCATGACGTTGTCGAAGAAACAACTTCGTGATTTGGAGCTGATCAAGTCTTGTCCTAAAACCTTACGCAAGCATTTGCTAAAAAAATTACCGTCTCGGTCTGTGAAGGCGATTTGTGAATGCACTCTGTACGTATTAAAAGGAAACGTGCCCCTCTCAGCTGATCAGAAAAGGTCTTTAAGGAAATATAAGACGACTCTTCGAAAAATTGGTACCAAGAAAGGAAGCTTATTCAACAAGAAAAAATTGATTGTTCAACACGGTGGATTTTTAAATATTTTAATCCCGGCTGCATTGTCTGTTTTAACCGGTATCATCAATGGAATTCGCAGCTAAGTATGCGCTGGTCCCGGAAGAAGAATTTTCGAAGCATACGCCCTCTAAAAAACAGATGACGGAATTTGATTTAGCTATGGCTAAAATATTAAACAGTTCTCTACCGGATCACGAAAAAATTCAGCACTACTATGAACTCTTAAAAAGAAAAATGGATTTGCAAGAATATAATTTACCTTGGATGTCTAAACGACCTCAAGAAGAAGAACCTGGAACTGTGAAAGACGATTCTATAAAGAAAGAACCCTTCATTAAACAAGAACCCCAACAAGACTATGATATGTTTGTTTTATCTTCTGTACCCAAACCCATGAAGAAACAAGCCGAAGCATTATTGAATTTTCTCAAGTCCGATTCCAAAAACTTTATTTGGGATCAGAAAGGACAGATTACTTATAACGGACAGACTTTGGAACATTCTAATTTAGCTGAACTGTTTCATTTCATCTTTTCTGTGAATAAAAAACCGCCTATTACTGGCCAAAGCGAATTTATACAAGCCTTGCAAGAAATGGGGGTTCCCCGAAGTATTATTAAGAACAGACATTTAGCCCACACAAAAAACTTTGTAAAACCGAAAAAGAGATTTGTTGTAAACCCTCCAAAAAGATCTGTTGTTGTTAAACCAAGCAATGTAACATGGGAAACATTATAAATAAAATAGACTTGTAATCTAAACACAATTGTCATTATTTTTATAAAAAAAATACACTTACTTGAAAAAACACATATGCATTAATCTTCTTTAAAGTTTCAGAGAATTTTCAATATAATGACATCACCAACCAGTGATGTCATTGATTGCTTATCTATGATAACAAGGATATTACAGAACATTAAGTAATTTATTTAAAAAATAGTAAGCGGAATTATATTAGAAAAATCTAATGAATTCTAGTATATGGAATTACATTAAAAAAAAAAATCTGTACACTATTATAAAGAATTTTTTTTTATATATTTTAAGAATTTTAAAATTTATGCCAAAAAAAAAGTTTTTCAAATAAACTATTTTTCGATTGATTAAAAAAGTGTTTTTAAAAATATATTTCGAAAATTAACCAAAGTCCAAATAGAATATTTTATCTTTAAAAATATCCTGTTAAAAATGATTGCATTAGTCCAAATCAATGAGTTCAAATATAATATTTTATCTTAAGAAAATCTTTTTCAGTTTGAAACAAAACTTTAAAATTTTTATAAAACCTTGTAAGTGAATCCCTCCAAATAAGATGATACATAAGGAAACATGAAATAAAAAAAAAAAAAATGTTTGTCAAAAATCTAATTATTTCCAAATTTAAAGTGGAGACATATAATTTAAACTAAAATTTAAATCAAAAGAAAATCGAGATTCTTTCTTTGAAAGCAGCAAATTAAAAAAGATACATTTTAAAATTTTACATCAAAATTAGTTTTCTTTAAAATCAAACTAAAATTTTAACTTAAAAAATTAATAAAACTTATTATTTTCAAATTAATTTAAAAAGAAAGGTAATTAGAATTTTAATTGTATTTTTTCCTTAAAAAAAAAAAGAAGAAATGCATAAAAACCAATGAATAATTAAAGAGACAATAATATTTTACAAAATTTTTATTTCAATGGATAAAATATCACATCCTGAATTAAAGGTACAGAAATGTTATTTACAAAACATCACATTTAATTCAATGTTTTAAATATCACATCCTGAATTAATGACATAGAAATACTGTTTAAAAAACTTTCACTAATAAAATCTACATTATTAACAAAATTTGAAGCAACAGCTTTCATGTTTGCTAACAAAAATATTGTTTTTCCTAAATGACGGAATTTGTCGAGATTAGATGTTGTTATGCATGAATGTCGTGTTTGACTTGGATGATTTGTAATGCATCCATAACATTCATACACTTTTTTGAAAACAGTTGATAATTCATCTTCAATAGAAAGAATTAATTTAACCGTTAGATTATCTTCTTCTTCAGTAGATAACGTACACAAAAGTCTGCGTTCGTTCCTAATAAAGTGAGGCAATCGTTTAGTTACTAAATAATTAATTAGAATTTCATTTAATTCATGCGCAAATTCATTTAAGCTTTCTGCTTGAAAAGGATTCAATTCAATGAAAGACGATTTAGTAGCATTTTTCAAATTAAAATTTTGAATATGCATGCATCCATTTACATTAAGTACTAAAATAGAATTGTTAGCAATAAATGAAGCAGAAATATAACATAAATTAAAATTAGATAACTTTTGATAAAATTCATACCATGTACATATGTCCATAGTTACGCCCTTTTTAGTTGGAAAGACGGTTTTCTTATTCACATCATATTGTCTGATATGTATTTTAACAGAATCATTAAAGAGTTCTGCAGTTAAAAATAAATATTCACCAAGATCTTGTCTAAATATGTTTTCACTTTTGTCCGATTTAATTTGGATAATCTCAGATACAACAACTGGTGTAGGGGTTCGATCGTCTCCACTGGCACCATTTTCAACTGTAGAAAATTCTGCTTTAGGTTTACTTATTCCTGAAGTGCTCGGCATATCTTCCAATTGAATGGCTGTGTTTTCGGAAATACTTGGATTTAGCTGACTAGAAGAAATCGAAGCAAATAGAAAATCCATTGCATTATCCACAAATATTTCTTCAATACACTGTCTTTTAGAAGGAGGGGAATTTTCATTAGAGGGTAAATAATGTTTCACTAATTTTCGAAAAGTAATGCTGATACTTGGCTTGGTAACTTTAAGTTCAGATGGTATACCACGCAACCATATTGTTTCGGGATCCATAATCAATAGTGAACCGTTTTCTAAAGGAAGTTTTATGGTTTCAAAGTCTTTTCTAGCAAAAAACATTGTCCTTGTGGCACCTAAGCAAACTGTAGCAATAGGAAAATTTGAATCTAAAGAAAGTTCATTATCCTCATGCATCTCAATTTTATCTCGACCACAGCTGTAATAATGAAGCAATGCATAATTAAATGTTGCATTAGTAGCCAATTCTACAAGAGTCTTGATGCTGAGCAAAATTGGAGTCCAAGGTTCTGCAGAAATACTTAATCCAGAAAAAGAGTATTGAAGTGAACTATCATCACCAAAAGCAATCATTTTCCTTGAGGAAGTATAAGTTTTTCCTCGGATTTTCACGGGGTAACATTGAAAGTTATATGTTGATAACTCTTCAAACATACGCATGGAGTCTTCTTGGCTAAGAAAAGCATTTAAATATTTAACATTTAACATTTCTTCCATTTTTTATTTATTTATTTTTTAAACATCAATTGAACATTACAACCAACAAATTCCGAGTCTGCAGTAAAAATGAGCCAGCCACCTTACTTATGATAACAAATCAGTGTAAATATCTGTGCTGAGTTGTTGGTATGCTTCTTTTATTTATTTCTAAAAATCTGATTGGCTAACCAAGTTAGTAATAAAAAACTGCTATTCGCTCCTACGATTCACGGGGGAGATAGAGGTTAACGTGAGATAACAAGTTGGAACAGGTGGAAACAGGCAATCTTCATGTTGCAATACCTCAGCGGGGTGTTTATACCTGCTTCAATCTGATAACGCTTTACGTGATTATTCAGTCCAATTCACTCATCACTAATTTATTTTAAAAATTTTCATTGGTTAATTTAGAATTTCTTAACTGCAAATGGCGACAATCTTTAGTCAACATGATGGTCAAGGAAAAATATTTATCACTTTCCATCTTACTCTCCTGATGTAAACGTTCATTTTAGTTGGGATCCCTTCAATGAATACGAATATTATGGAGGGTGATGAAGATTCATTGGAAGTAAGTTAAAAATAATTTCATATATTTATATTTATATTTCTATTGAAAAATCTATTAGCTGTTTAATGTTTTGTGATAATTAAGTTCTTAAATAAATTTGTATGATTCATGTGTTAAATTTCGATAATGATTATTACTTGCTTATTATTGTTCAAATGGTAGCTTTTACCTTAGCTAATATTTTATTATAAATGCAAAATTAAATAATTTGGTAATCACCTTTGTCCTTTTAAGAGTTTAAAAAAAAAAAAAAAAAGATAAATTGATTTTGTAGATTCTAATGATATAAATTATACTTAAATTTTGTTAACGGAAAATTGTTTTCTATTTCAGTTATTTATTTTCAGATATATATATATATATATATATATATACATTTTTTTTTAAAGGTACACTTAAATAATTTATTATTATTGTTTCTAACTGTATCTTTAAGTAATTTTTATTAATCATTTGTTTAAATATTGACTATAAATATATTTATTAGTAGTTATTAAATTTTTCTCTATTATTTTTTATTTGTTTATTTTTACTTTTAAGATATATCTTTAAGATATGCTTTTAGAATTAAAATTATCATCAATCTGAATTTTACAATGCGACTTTTAGTTAATATCTTCTTATAATTTATTTTTTCAGTTTACTGACATCGGTATTCCGATGGATGAACTTCATGAAATGTTAAATGCTGGTGAAATAGCTGACGAGTGGACAAATAGCAATCCAGTGTGGGATGAGGGTCCTTCCACATCGGGTTTGTCCAGCCATGAAAATATATCTGGGGAATCATTTGGAGATATACAGAAACATCCAAGAATTACAAACCATGTAAGTAAAGTTCAAAAAATTAAATTTTTCTTTTTAAATTCATATAAATATTGTTCGACACAGTTTTTCTTAAATGTTAATCTATTCTTGAAATATTAGTAGTTGTTGTTTAGAATATAATATTATAAAACTGATTTATCTTTTGTTTTCTTTGTTAGATTTAGAATTTTTATTAAATGTTCAGAAAAAATATTTTCATTTTCATTTTTTTTTTTTTTTTTTTTTTTTCCCAAATAATAATTCAAATTAAAATATTCTTTGTTTTTCTATAAAATTTCATCTAAAGGTCTATAGTGCTACAGAATTTTGTGAAAAGTAAGGAAAATTACAAGTTTAATATATGCATTTTTTAAGACAGAAATTTCTTTACGATAAACTTTTATATCACAGAATATCCATTAAATCCGTTTAAACAACTCATTGTTATTAATTATCAACTTTATTTATTATGATATTTTTTATGGAAATTTATTAGATAAATTTATTTAAAATTTTTATAAAGTTAATATAATGGAAAAATTTTACATTAAATAATTAATAACATTAAATCGCTAAATGAAAAAATATTATTTTTTAGATTGTTATAAATAGCTATGTTTTTTACTTTTTTTTATAGGTGTGTGATGTTTGTGAAAAAGTTTTTTCGCGCAAGAATTCTCTCAACCGTCATAGAAAAACACATGGAGATGAAAAATTTTTTACTTGTGATGTATGTGAAAAGAAATTTGGGAGAAATGACACATTAAATCAACACAAAAGAATACACAGAGGTGAGAAGTCTTTTATCTGTGAAATTTGTCAAAAATCTTTTGTAAAATCATATGATTTGAAACGACATATTAAGACTCATTTGACAAAGAAAGAATATAATTGTGATTTGTGTAGCAAAGCTTTAGCTAGAAAGTCGTGTTTGTTCCAGCATATGCGCACTGTGCATGGTCCTTCTAAAAAGAAAAATGAAATTCCTCCTGTAATGAAAAAACGAATTAAAGGAAAAAAACCAGCTTTAGATGTGTTTTGTTCACATGAACTATTTCCTAGTGATGAAGTAAATAGTGACCTTTTAGAATTTTTTAAAGAAACGCGTTCAAGAATTTATAATTTATTATCTGTTGAATTAGATGCTTTCAAATCTATAAAATGGTACATGGTTGTAAAATTGGAACTGTCTCGTAAAAATAGTGATGGTGAAGAAGAAACTATTATAACTCATTTTCGAAGTAATTGCATTATTGATTTAATGCATGATTTTATTTCAGAGCACATCGATGAAGGTTTTTCTAAAATTTCTAATCGTTTTGAAGAATTCCTTCAGTTGGGATCTGGATGGACTCTGAAAAGAATAATTAAAATGGATTTATGTATTGCAAAATACAATCCTCTAAGAGCAAGCTCATATATTCCTCTCCCACTCGAACTAAAAAAGAAGCGAGCAATCCTCAATATTAAAAATTTAGACAATAAATGTTTTATTTGGTGCCTTTTAGCACATGAAATGAAAATCAAAAAGTCACCTGAGCGCGTAAGTCATTATATTCCACACGAAAATAAAATAAAGCTAGGAAAAGTAGCGTGTCCAGTTACAATTAAAAGCATTCCTATCATTGAAAAGCTAAACACATTAAGGATTAATGTATATGGATATGAAGAGAAGAAGGTATTTCCCATTTATATATCAGATCAAACAAATTCTGAATGCATTAATTTAATTCTAATTTCTTATGAAGGTAGGCAACATTATTTTCTTATTAGAAATATGTCTCGTTTGTTAGCAAACCTTACAAAACATAAAGCAGCGAGTTACGTTTGCAATCGATGTCTTCACAGATTTTCTAAAATAAAATACTTGGAAGAACATCATACTTACTGTAACAACCAAACACCACAGCGAATTAAAATGCCTAATGACAAAAACAAAGATTTATTCTTTAAAAATCAAAATTACCAACACAAACTTCCTTTTATAATTTATGCGGATTTTGAGGCATTAATTCTTCCCATTGATAAAGAGGATACTTTAACTAATAATTCGTATACCTTAAAAACTGGCAAACATTTACCTTGCGGTTATGCATATCTTGTAGTAGGTCCCAATGGACAAACTTACAAACCAATAACCTGTTATCGAGGAGAAAATGCCGTGGAGCATTTTTTAAATGCAATTATTAATGAAAAAGATAATCTATGCAAAGTAATGTATGCTAATAAACCTATGCGCATGACCCCTGAACAACAAAGGCAATTTTTTAGTGAAACTCATTGCTTCCTTTGTAAAAATGAGTTAAAAGATGATAGAGTTAGAGATCATGACCATATAAGTGGCCAATATCGCGGTGCTCTTCACAATTTATGCAATTTGAAATACCGAATGAGAAAAGTTATACCTATCGTATTTCATAATTTAAAGAATTATGATTGTCACCACATAATGAGCGCGTTAGGTAAAATTAAAAATCACGATTTCAAAGTAATTGCAATGAATATAGAAAAATATATCGCATTTTCTGTATTAAGCATATATAATAAATGTAAAATAGAATTAAGATTCATTGATAGCTTCCAATTTTTATCTACTTCTTTAGAGACGTTGGTAGCTAATCTTTCGAAACAAAATTTTAAACTTTTAAAAGAGAACGTCCCCGAAAATATGGATTTATTGTTAAGAAAAGGAATATATCCATATGAATACATGACATCTTTTAAAATATTTCAGGAAACGCAGTTGCCTCCTAAAGAATCATTCTATAGTTCTTTAACAGAAGAACATATAACTGATGACGATTATAAACACGCTCAAAAGGTATGGAAGATATTTGACATTAAAAATATGGGTCAATATCATGACCTGTATGTAAAATCCGATGTTTTGCAACTGGCAGATGTATTCGAAAATTTTAGGTTGATTTGTCAGAAAAAATACGATTTGGATTGTGCTCATCTTTTTACATCTGCGGGACTTGCATGGCAAGCATGCTTAAAGATGTGTGATCAACCCCTCGAATTGCTCACTGATCCAAACATGCATCTAATGATTGAAAATGGCATTCGAGGAGGAATATCCATGATCACACATAGATGGGCACAATCTAATAATAAATATTTGCCGACTTATGACCCAGAAAAGCCGAGTACATATATAATTTATCTGGATGCAAATAATTTGTACGGCTGGGCTATGTCTCAAACCCTCCCTTATGGTAATTTTGAATGGATGTCGACAGAAGGAATAGATTTGGAATGGATACTTTCAATTCCTGATAATGGAGATTCGGGTTACATATTTGAAGTGGATTTATCATATCCACATTATCTACATGATGAGCATAACGAATATCCTCTTGCTCCGGAAAAAATAGAAATAAGTAGAGAAATGTGGTCTTCTTATAACAGAAATTTGGTAGAACATAACTCATCAGTAACAAATGTAAAATTAACTCCCAATTTAAATGATAAAGTAAAATATGTAACCCTTTTGCAAAATTTGAAATTTTATTTAAGCCTAGGATTAAAATTAATTCAGATTCATAAAATTTTAAAAATTTGATCAAAAACCTTGGTTGAAAAATTACATAGATTTTAATACGAATGAAAGAAAAAATGCTACAACCACGTTCGAAAAAAATTTATTTAAATTAATGAACAATGCCGTTTATGGCAAAACAATGGAAAATGTTCGCAAACACAAAGATATTCTGCTAGTAAATACTAGTTCAGAAGCGGAAAAGTTAGTAGCTGCTCCCTCGTTTCGAGCATTCTCTGTCTTTAATAATGATCTTGTAGGCGTTGAGCGTTTAAAAAGGTCTGTTTTCTTAAATAAACCTCTGTACGTAGGGTTTGCCATTTTAGAACTTAGCAAACTTCATATGTATCGATTTCATTATAAATATATCAAAGAACGATATGGTAAAAAAAGCAAATTATTGTTCACTGATACTGATTCGCTTACATATCTTATAGAAACTGACGATACATACGAAGATATGAAACGCGATGCTGAATTTTTTGATACATCGGATTATCCAAAAGAACATCCCTCGTATTCAATAGTGAATAAGAAAAAGATTGGATGTTTCAAAGATGAAACAAATTCAGAGTGCATTCTAGAATTTGTCGGCTTGCGCTCAAAAATGTATTCCATATTAACCAAGAACTGTGAAAAGAAAACGGCAAAAGGTGTAACAAAAACATTTATCAAAAAACATGTGAAACATGAACATTATAAAAAAAGTTTATTCGAATCTGTTAGATCGAGAGGATTTCAATCTAGAATACAAAGTTTTAAGCATGAGCTATATAGCGTAAAAACAAACAAAATTGCACTAAGCAGTTTTGATGACAAAAGATATATATTGGATGATGGAGTGGAATCTCTTGCATATGGACATTACAAAATTTAGTTTGATCTTATGCTTTATATTGGTTTCAAAAAATAATATTGTTAAATAACATTGTTTGACTGTTAATTTAATGAAATTATTTAACTTACTCTTATAATGTATCTCAATTTATGTAAACAATTATGTTTCCTTTTTTAATTCAAAAATGCATATGAAATTGTAGAAACTTGTATAAAATGATTAAATAAAATTGATTTTTTATTGTATAAAAGAATTTATTTATTCATTTATTTATTAAGTTTTATTTCAACTTCACATTAAAAATTAATGATCACAGTAAAAGAAATTTTTATTTTTATCATTTTTAAGCTTTCCAAATAAAAGTAAATTTAATCACTTTTCGATAAGTACAGTTCATTTTAAATTTTTTCTGGTAACAATCACCAACAGATGCCAACATCAAAATCATTCTAAAAATATTTTCTAAGTTCAATATATTCTGTTTCTAAATTGGAAATAAATGAACCAAAATAAATTATTTCCAAAATATTTCAGAGTCCGTTTCAATAAAACTCTTATCACCTCGTCAGTGAGATGACATATTGCACACCTCACAAATCGGAAAATAATCTAAATCCATCCTCTTACACAATAAATTTAACAAATCGAATTTTCACCAATCCAGTTACTCATTTCACCTGTCCCATTTACCATCTTTGTCATCCTCATCCATCATCCATCACCCACAACCAACGCATTGGATGCATTAGAACTCCACCACGGCGGGGAGAATATCACCGACGCGTATTGGATGCGCTAGAACCCCAGGTGCGCTAGAACCAGTACCAGCGCGTTTTGGGTGCACTTGAACCCCACCTGCGCCAGCGCCAGCGCAATTTGGGTGCGCTTAAACCCCCATCTTCACAGCTACTGGCGATGAATCTTTTTGGTATAACTGCTTGTTAAAGAAAAAAAAATTATATATATATATATATATATATATATATATATAGTACCCATTTTGGCGATATCTGTCATCTTTGGCTGCCATCCGATTTATCATCCTTGGCGATTTTTGTATTTGACGATCAAAAGCGAAATACGAAAATATACATGTCAGATGAATATTTTCACAATATATTTTATACGAAATATTTATTCATACTATTCGTTGCTCTCTTAATACAATTGACTACACGGGGATTCTAGACCTAGGTAGAATGCCATCTGGATTAGTCTTTCTAAGTAATTTTCGGAGAAAAACTCAGAAAACTCAAAACAGTTGGGCAAACGTGCGCGGCCTGGATACGAACCCGAAATTTCTCATCTACAAGCTTCGGGAACGAAAACTTCCAGCCACTGGTGGGTCGTCAAGGTACAACTATAGTATTTCCCCCACAGCTGAATTTGGAGATTTTTCTTTGGCGCCGATTTGAACGATAACGATGTCGTTCTGGACTGTTTGCGATATAATATGGCAGCCTGCATGCTATTTAATTTGGATTTATGATTGTATGATTGTATGATTTATAATTTAGCTTATGATTTTATCATTTATGATATATGATTTATGATTTTTAGATTTATGATTTAGCCATAATCGTCTAAAATAAATCGCCAAATTCAGCTGTGGGGAAATAATCAACCGTCGTCAATTGCGGAACTAAAACCTCTGGCGGAAAACACCTCGGCAGCTTAAATTTTTAATTTTAACAGTTGCGATTGGAGTGCAGTAAAGTTGTTTTCTTGTTTTATCAGGGTCTAGTCAAGAATGAGCGATGGTCGCCAAATAGAACATAAGCGCGCCATATGTGGTAAGGTTTTTCTCACCAAATCGCATACAAGGAAAACAACACAACGTTCTGTTGGCATCGTTGAAAGTACACGAAGGCCGTCGCTCATTCTTGACTTGACCCACGATTTTAAATAGCCTTTGCCATTTTGGCGATGAATTGAAATGGCAATCACAACTGCGTAAGTAAAGACCTTGGCGAGAAACGTCCGAGCTACTTCTGAGCCGAATTTCACATTTAGTCCAAGGGATCTCAAACTAAATCTGTGTCTACAAATCTTTTATTGTATACTATAAATAAAAAAGTGATTTGAAAATATAAGAAATTTTAAACAGCTAAAATGCGATTTGGGGAACAGATTTTATATTAGTCGTACTTGGCGAAAAAACGAAAGAGATCACCAAATTATGTGGTGAACAAATTTAATTCCTTTCTAAATTCATGGTTATTTTAATAACGTATATTAATAGAGCAATCAATAATATGAAGCAATATTTCGTACAATATATATTACGAAAATATACATCTAGCATGTATACTCTCGTAATACTTTTTGTAGCCAAATACAAAAATCGCCAAGGTCAACAGATATCAAATCTATGGCTTCTGTTCTACTTCTGACTCTCTATTTAATCATATCTGAAATTTAATACAACATTATAATACATTAATGATAAGTGATTTTGGAACAACTATAGTATTTCCCCTCAGCTAGATTTGGCGATTTTTCGTTGGCGATTATGGCTAAATCATAAATCTAAAAATCATAAATCATATAGCATAAATGATAAAATCGTAAGCTAAATTATAAATCATAAATCCAAAATAAATAGCATGTAGGCTGCCATATTATATCGCAAACAATCCAGAACGACATCGTTATCGTTCAAATCGGCGCCAAAGAAAAATCGCCAAATTCAGCTGAGGGGAAATACTATAGTTGTACCGTGATTTTTAATTCAGTATCTTCTAAAGTTTTGGCGAATGCACCATTATGATATCAAATATTTTATTGTATTTTTACAATTTAATGACTAACATAATTTAATATTGTTTTAATTTTAATAAAATGTTGCAATAAATTAATGATAAGTGATTTACAATTAAACCTCAAATTAGAATCTTCCGAAATTTTGACTAATGCGTTTGAAGACAATTATTGGACTTCTTCTTCCACAGCTTTCCTTCGCCGTCTTGATCGTCGTCGCTTCCAATAGATCGACGATCTATTGGCTGGCGATCTCGCGCAAGCGATCTTCGCCAGCAGTAGATCGCTTGCGCCTTCCACCACTGCTGGAACGCTTGCGTCTTCTTCTTCCGCTGCTAGAACGCCTTCTGCTGCCAGAGCGTTTTCTGGACCTGGACCTACGTTTAGGCGAACGTTTTCTTGAGCGACTTCTGCTGCGCGATCTCCTACGTCTCGCTGTCTCTTTGATCTTGTATCTTCCATCATCCAGCGACAGAAGTCCTTTGTCAACAGCATTCGCAAGATACAATTGTACACTTTTCAGATCAGAGAAGCCATTATTCAAAGGTTGCTTAGACAATAAATATTGTTTCAATTTGGCTACAGATAAGCCTTTAGAATCCCCAAGATGGCGAATAGCACTTATTACAGCTTTCTCGCTATCTGCATGTAATTCGTAAACTCCAGCCATGATTGAATTTATTTTATTTTATTTTATTTGTATGCACTTCAAGTATATATACTAACAAAAATTTATCAGAAATTTTATTGACAGTTACTGCTAGATAATAAAATTTCCGCCGAAAAATGAAGAAAGAATTTTGAATAAAAAGAATAAGGCGATGTCAATTATTTAATTAGAAATTTTTTACTAAAAACAATTCTCGTTTCTCGTTGTTATGTAAACGTTTTCTCGTGCTTATAAATAAAAATAAAGTTCATGGAGATGGTATAAAAATACCGAGAATATGAAATAAATTCAATACGCAAGCGAAGTGTAACGTTGTAGCGACGCCATTAACGCCATTCTAATGTAGATAATCTTAGCTTACCAATGGACAACGGGTTAACCTTTTGTCCAGAGGTACGTCTCTGGATTACTACCTAGACATCCTCGGTTCGAATACAACCTACCGCAACACGCATTTTCCTTCATTGGTGACCGCGGACGAAGCAACAAGCTATCAACTCCGCTCTATGGCAATAGATGGCAGCACCGCAAAACCCTCTGAGCAATCAAAACCTGTGAATCGCTGTTCTCACAGCACAAAGTCTGTCACGCCCTTCGCCTTCAACTCGCCGCTGCTCCTTCAACTTGGCAAAACGGGGCAACTGACAGCACAATCTGGTCATCGCTACCGTCTACAGCAGTATTTTATCGCTCGTACGACGGTGTACTCACTGGAGTGGAAGTACTGTAGCGACGCCATTAACGCCATTCTAATGTAGATAATCCTAGCTTACCGATGGACAAAGGGTTAAGAGGCCTCAGGAGTGATTTGACGTTTTTCTTTCTTCAGCGTTAATCTATAGGGTTTTTTGCTTTACTAATTCTTCTAATATCTCATAATGTAATTAATATATATATATTTTTTTTTTTTTCAAAGGGATTACTATTTTATACTTCTACTTTCTCCTCGCAGCTTATCACTTTTTTAAAAAACTTATTAATTGTATTTAAAAAAAAAATATTGAAATTTCTTTGTCAAAGTAGAGTTGAAAAATTGGGCTTTGAACTGCTTTTTTTGAAAAAAATATTTGGTTCATCGAAATTTGATTAAGATACGAGACATGGTCTTTCAAATACCTATTGATAGACTTAAAAATATTTTGTATGTGTTTAATATTAAATTCTACAGTAGGAAAAATAATCAAAGAGAGATGAACGTAAAGTCATATATTTCCTACCCCCTCTAGTAGGGAAGAAGAAAATCCCTATTTCTAATGGGCGTTACAACTGTCATTGTTGATAGATGTTTTTCTTATCTATTCTTTTTCTTTCAACAGCTGCAGGCACTTTTGGAGTCTCTGAAATGACCATTTGTGGTCGTAGCAGCACCTTTCATGAAATGAAATACCAAATAATAGTTTGCTTTCGTACATTGTCAGGGGTTGATCCAGGTTTTAATTTTTGGGGCCCATTTTTGTGAAAAACAAATTGTTTTTGTGAATTTTTTATTTATTTTTGTGAAAAATCAAAATATTTTTGTGAAAAAAAAAAAAAAGAATTGTCGCTAGAAACCTTTCATTTTAGCAGATAATCTGTCTAATGTTTAATTTCAAGTTAATAGCATTTTATTAAACAAGTATAGATACTCATTAAAAAAAATTCTGTAAACATGGAAAAAATTTACAAAAGTATTACTTTTATAAAACAAAATTTTGTGAAAGGGCTGTTTTCATAGATTTGAATTTTGTGAAGGGACCCATTTTCTGAATTTGAATTTTATGAAGGTGTGAAGGATTTCAATTTTGTGAAGGGTTCTATTTTAGGGGTTTGAATTTTGTGAAGGGGCAGTAAAAGGGTTCCAATTTTTGCCTGGATCGACCCCTCCTGATTGTTAATGAATAAATAAATAAAAATAATTAGAAATTAACTTAAAAGATAATTTTTTTATTCTTTATTTATTTCAAACTAATGGGAAATACTTTTCGAGTAATGTTTCCAGAATTTACTCTAAAATATTACTAATACAGTTGTCCTTGTTATCCAGTTATGCAAGTTGTATTTCATGGTCTAATAAAAATATGTTTTCTAAAGGTATGAAATCAAGGAACAAGTGTTATTTAAAAACAAAATTTGATAATAATAATAATAATAATAACAACAATAATAAAGTGCTTAAATATATACATGTGTGTCTAAAATAACTAAAATCACATAACGTTGCTGTTACTGATAGTAAGTGCTTTTGGTCCGTTTATTTGCGCACATTCCATAAAAGAGCATGAAATTAAATCATTGCTTATCCACCCACCCCCTACACACACACATACATACATACCAAATAAAATAAAAATAAAAAATAAAATAAAAATAAAAAATAAAATAAATAGATAAAAAATAAATAAAGTTCAACCATTTGAGGACACGGGCTCCGTTTAATAAATACAGTTAATATAGGTGTGAAACATTTCAAGGGCTACCTTGAAATGTGGTGCTGAATTCATGGTTTTTTAAAAATTTGCTGTTTTCAATTTCCTGTAAAATTATTTTGTTTTTATTGAAATTTTTCATTTTATATGTTTAATTTGTCTTTACAATGTATAAAAAACTCTCCAAATACCATTTATTGTAGGTAGCTGTATGTTATAACATTAATATTATACCATTACGTTACATCATTTGTCTTCTTTTTAATCTACATGCAAGTAGCAGCTTTCAGGAGTTTTGCATATCAGGTTGTTTCACCCCTGTTATTTCATGTACGTTAATTCTTTTCAATTTCAACAAAATTTTATTTAGTTTTTACGTGGAAAAAAAAAAAAAAAAAAAAAATGTGGGTCAATGAGACTTGACTGCCTGTTTCTATTTTCAATAAAGAAAATTACAAATTAATGAATAATAAAAATGTATGCAAAAACTATAAATTGCCCACCACACCCCTCAAAAAAAAAAAAAAAAAAAAAAAGGTTGGTTTTTACGTCGCAGTAGTGCTACGCAATGGGCAATTGGTGACGGTGTGGGACTTACACCTAGAGGTGGTCCGGAGATATTCCATCGCAATTTTGATCCTCTACGAAAGGAATCGCTCTCCCGCTTCGGTGAGCCACTGAGGAATAATTTTGATGAGAACGTGGAGAACATTGTGGCCATGACAAATTTTATATACACCAGCCACCGTTAGTGCACACGATGGTCTTTGGCTGGCTCGAGTACCGAACCCGCAATCTTCCAATTACGAGCTCGGCGCTCTAGCAACCGCGCTACCGCCTAATTTACGAAATTTTCCTATTAGAAAATTTGTATTCAATCATGTTCAAACAAATATCATAAATGTAATTTTGAAGCTGTCTAATGTATTTATGATCCTCAAAATCGAAGTTTATGCTTAATTTTGCCTTATTCTGACATGTTAAGTAAATCGTAAATTCCAAATAACTTACGAATTTTTTTAATTGGAAAAATCATAGTCTATGATATTCATGCCAGTATCCTAAATAATATTTAGAAAGTGTTTTGACATCTTTACGATGAAAACATCCCTCAAGATGGACGTTTATGTGAAATTTTGCTCTATTCTGCCATGTTAAGAAATTCGTAAATTTCCAATAATTTACGAAATTACTATACTGGAAAATTCATAGTCGTTAATATTCATGCCAGTGTCCTAAATAATGTTTCAAAAGTAGTCTGACATCTTTACGATGAAAATATCTCTCAAAATTGACGTTTATGTGAAATTTCGCCCTATACTGCCATTTTAAGAAATTCGTAAATTTCCAATAACTTGCGAAATTTTCAAAGTAGCATATTTATAGTAAATGATGTTCATTCCGGCATCAAAACTGATATTTTAAAACTGGTCCGACATTTTTACAGTAAAAAGTTTCCATTTAATGCACATTTAAGTGAATTTTTGTCCTATCCTCCCATGTTAAAAAAATCGTAAATTTCTCATAACTTACGAAGTTTTCAGTAGTGGCACCAGAAATTCCCCGACGGGGGGACACACCTCCCCTTCAGGGGGGCACTATATAGATAGAGTGTATTATATGATTATTCAACAAAAACTGCAATATTTTTAATAATATTACTGTTAATATTTGTACCCTTCATGGTTTTGGAGATCATCGTGCCATTCTCTGAGTGTATACTACTTTCTTTCCATAGAAAACAAAATTTGTACAGGGTGCCTGAAGGAAAAAATTAATCTTCGTATCCATTGGTCAGAGGCAAATATCATCAGGCCTCACTATATACGGTCAAATTTCCCTAAGGGGGCAATTCATCGTGACATAGAAAATTGGGCCTTTCAATAGAAGTTGTCTTCCTATTCACGGAGTAAATTATAGAACAGTAGTTCCACCTATCGGCCCATATACTCCTAAATTAAATCAGTATATTGTTTTAAAATGGCCCTCTCATATACCAAGTTTTATGCAATTATATATGATAGAATCTGATATATAGCTTTCCCGTACACAGGAAAAATTGAAGCACAGGAGCGTCACCTATCCGGTTATATGCGCTCAAACTGATTCCACATAATGTTTCATAACGGCCCTGTCATATACAAAGTTATTTGCAATAATATACAACAGAAACTGAGATATGGCCTTCCTCTTCTCAGGGAAAATGACAGCATAGCAGCGCAACTTACCGACCGATATCCACCTAAATTAAATCAGCCTGATATTTCATAATGGCCTTCTCATATATCAAGTTTTGTTCGGTTATACAAAAAAGAACCTGAGATATAACCTTCCATTAAATGAAAGAAATTGCAATACAGCAGCGCCACCTATAAGGCAATTTGGACAAAAAGTTAACAAGCACTAATTTATATCATGGTGCAACTACACACAAATTTATATGTAATTCTGTGCAGTAGTTTCTGAGATACAGTTAGAACAAAATCTTTGTCATACATAGACATTTCTTAAACTAGTATGTTGTGGCCACCACAAGACTTTCTTCTATATTTTCCTATACATATTCAATCAGTAACAATATTGACCAAAAAAAAAATACGATTTTTTTTTTTTTTTTTTTTTTTTTTCTAAGGGTTTTTTTTTTTTTTTTTTTTTTTTTTTTTTTTTGTAAAAATTAATACATATTCAATCACTAACAATATTTAAAAAAAATTAAAAAAAAACATGCGAATATATATATATATATATATATTGGTTAAAAGTAAAAAAAAATCGATAACTTTGTTTTAAATTATCACAGATTTATAGTTCAACCATTCGTTTTAAAGGTATTGACGAGATCTTTCGAATGATACCCATCTTCAAAATTTAGGGGAAAGCGATGCCCCTCCATGCACAAAATTTTTTTCCTAGTTACGTACTACTATTATCAATAATTCATATTAGTTTTACAATCACAAGTGTAAAATAACTCTTATTATGCACATTTATACGAATTTTTGTCCTATTCTGCCATGTTAAAAATTTAGATAAAATGCTATCACAGCGCCTCCTGTTGAGCTATTGATCCCCAAATATAATCAGCACCAGTTTATGTCGGGGACCAACTAAATACCAAGTTTGGTAAAATTTCGTTTAAAAAAAAAAAAAAAAAAAAAAATTACGATTTTTTTTCTAAGTTTTTTTTCTGTTGTTAAAAGTAAAAAAAAAAAATCGATAACTTTGTTTTAAATTATCACAGATTCATGGTTCAACCATTCGTTTTAAAGGTATTGACGAGATCTTTCAAATGATACCCATCTTCAAAATTTAACTCCTCCCCCCCGGGGGGTACTTTCCCCCAGGGGGGGGGGGACCGATGCCCCCCATGCACAATTTTTTTTTTCTAGTTAACTACTACTATTATCAATAATTCCTATTAATTTTACAATCACAAGTTTAAAATAACTCTCATTATGCCCATTTATACGGAATTTTGTCCTATGCTGCCATGTTAAAAATTTCCATAAAATGCGATCACAGTGCCACCTGTTGAGCATTGATCCCCAAATCTAATGGGCACCAGTTCATGTCAGGGTGCAACTAAATACCAAGTTTGGTTAAATTTCATTCATTGGTTCGTGAGATACAGCGTCCACAAAAAAATGATACAGACAGACAGACATACACACAGACAGACATTTTTTTTAAACTATCAATTCGTGTTCAGGACATCCCAAAACGTGTAGATCCTTCAAAAAACGGAGGTCGAAAATTTTCGCGAATCCAATACTTTCTCTATATTACATATAGAAGAAAGTAAAAATATCATGGTCAAAACGTAATCTGGACTTCTCAAAACGTGTATATTCATGGAAAATCGGGAGCTGAAATTTTTTATAAATCCAATACTTTCTTCTATTGAATATTATAATGTAAAAACCAAATGCTCCAAATTTGTAAAAGGAAAAACAAAATGCTGCTAAAAGGAGAAAAACTGAAAATTTTGTATATTTTCCCCTGACTGTTTTTAGGAATATGCCCCGATGGGGGGTCACGGATTCCCCGACGGGGGGGCCTGTGCCCCCCCGGCCCCCTAGTTGGCGCCACTCCTGGAAGTTTTTAAATTCGAATGTTGCAAATGAATAGGGTTCTTGCCAGTATCGAAAGTAATATTTTAAAACTGATCTGACCTCTCAGCGATCATTTGTTCGTGAGATATCGTGTTAATAGACTAACAAACTAACGGACTGACACACTAACAGACACCCTACAGATAGACACCATACAAATTTTGTCATTTTCGGATTCCTCACACCTGAAAACGTATAAAAAAGTAAAAAAAAAAAACCGAGGTCGAAATTTTTCACGATTACCTAAGTTCCCCATACCTATAGTATGATGGGGAACTAAATGTATGTGTATATATATGTCTATAATGAAAAAAATGTATAATGAAATTTTTAACGCTCTATTTTATGATAAAAGTACCTTTTCATTGGAAATTCGTGCAATAAACACTGGATTGATGTTTTGGAGGGAAAACTTATTAATATAAAAATATTGCATAAATAGTCAACGATTATAGTAATATCTAAATGTTTTGGAAGTAGTTTATATGAAATTAGATTATTTGTTAAATTAAAATACATTGCCAAGGGAATAAATATATTAAAAATGCACATGCACTTTTTATTTATTTTATTATTATTATTATTTACTAGCCCGCTTCGCTGGTCACTATATTTAAATGAATTTTCAAAAGAATTGGATCAGTATTTATTGCTTATATCAGATTATAAATAAATAAATAACTAAAAACAATTGAAATTGCTATTAGAGGTCTGCACAGGCCGAAATTTTGAGGCCCGGGCCCGGCTCGTACGAAAGTTTTGCTTACCCGATCTGGCCCGTTTATTTTTTACCAGTGTATGGCTCGGCCCGGACAATAAACGATAAAATCAGGGTCGGCCCGATTTAAAAATACGTAAAAAAAAAAAAAAAAAAAAAAAAAAATGCATGCCTTTCTATGAAAAAGATTTTTGTATGTGTTTCGCAGAGGTTTTATATAGCCAAGCAACAGTATGTTCTTTAACAAAACTGCTGAACTTTTACAGGATAATTATATATAAACAGAAATTCATTATTACAGACAAGGCACAGACAGAAAGTCAAATCGAAAATATTAGCATTCATCAAACAATATAGAAAGGTATTTAAAATAGTTAATACTACTAAAAATGCACTTTCAACCATTTCCTGTTATATACCGTAATGTATCCGAATCTTCCATGTGATACGGTAAACAAAACTTCAATGCTAATCCAATCATATTCAATAGAAAGTTGCGGTTGCCCATGCTAAAAATGATGCTACTTTCATCCACTGGAAATGAGAAAAAGTTACAGCGGAAGGATTTTTATAGCTTTCATACCACCTAAACTCTACAGACCATAGGAAACAAAGCCTTAAACACAGTAATGTATCTAATTTCCTTTGTTTGTACATGTGCACAAACTGGTAGTGACATGCATGCCATTTTGAATAGGAAAACATCTAATATTACTTTAAATAAAATATATTAATTTCGAGACATGCTAAAAATATTTGCTAAAAATCAGATCGCAAACAGACATTCTGATAGACAATTAAATTGAAGTTACAGACATTTTTTAATAAAATAAAATTTTATGTGAGATACCAGCCTGTAAAATTATGTAAAATAAATGACTGAATAAATATTTTATCATTTTCCTTTTTCGTTGATTAACGAGGAAACTAGAACAAGATTCTGGCCGACTTGGCCCGGTAAAAATTTCATTCAGGCCCGGCCCAGCCCCAGTATACACAAAAAAATTGAGCCCGAACCCGGCCCGGCCCGAGCTCTAAAAAAAATTTTAAGCCCGAGCCCAGTCCGAGAGCCTAGCCGGACTCGAACCATAAGCCCGGCCCGTGCAGACCTCTATGGTCTAAACCTCACTTCGGAACCGGCAGCTCTTTTTCCGCCCGCACTGTATTGGGTCCAGGCGATTATTTAAAAATGTGTGTTTGAAATAAAGAAAATACTTTTTTAAATTTAAAAGAAATACTCTAATTCTTTTAGAATTAAAGTGTGAGTACTTATTCAAAATTATCATCGTTATTTTTAAGAAAAGGGAAAACAGGAGAGAAAAAGTAGGTGTGAATATAAAGAAACCAACTATCATGAGTTTTTCAATAATGAAATTTTAATAGCTTTAAAAATATGTCAATTAAGAATAAGATCGCTTCCGTAATATAAAATATATATACATTTGCGGTGAATCACGCCAAGTGTGAACTGTACAGCCAACTCTGGCACAAAGAACTATGAACAATCGCCGATTTGGCGACCGTGTTACGGCATGGCAACCCAGAAGAGAGAACATTTCTCCCTCTCTCAGCTAGAGTCACTTGCACTCCGGAACTTGCACAGCTAGCTACCTCCCTAACAGCACAGTTAGGCTTAACTTATCCACAGTACATCTTAAGGATGTTTCTGGGATGTCTTTTCATCCAGAAGACATCTTGAAGATATCCCGAGGAGGCGATGTGCTGTCTGGGCTGTATCGGTCATGTGCCTGTTAGGTTCGCACACCACGTGCGCTAATAATATTCTTTCTCAAAGCAATAATTATTTGTGAATATTTTGTTAATAAAATTTGTTAGTTTTCATGTTAAGCAGACAATCATTATTAAGTTTGTCTCACTGGTGACCCGGCAAGAAAAAATGCGCCCTTCTGCCACGATGTTCCAGGTATGTAATTTTGATTGATTCCTCTGTGATTTGGTCAGTATATTATTCCCTTTTCCATTTTTTGCACCTTCCTTCAAACCCTTGTATGTTATTATTTAAAAATGCCATCTGACGACGAAACAAAAGTTCCCGAACAACACGTGTACGGTGTCGGCGTCAAGCTGCCGCCATTGTGGAAAAACAACATGGGTTGGTGGAGGAATTCCATAGGCCACTGAAGCAAGCCCTGAAAGCCTATGACACCAACCGGTGGGCTGCTGCTTTACCAACCATCCTTCTGGGGTTTCGGTCAGTTTTCAGAGAAGGCCTGCAAGCCACGACAGCTGATTTGGTGTATGGCACCAGCCTCCGACTCCCTGGAGAATTCTTCACCACTACTCCCACTGAAGCATCACCGAAGCAACTGGTAGAGGAGCTGAAACAGCATTTCCAGCACATTCGACCTGTTCCCACATCATCACATGGCAGTACACGGACATTCGTGCACCCTCACCTAAAGGACTGTTCCCATGTGTTTGTGCGTAACGATGCAGTACGGAAACCACTACAACCACCATAAATGGACCTTTTAAAGTGTTGAATCGCCGCTCAAAAACTTTTGATGTGGAAATAAACAATAAAAAGTGTACCATTTCAATTGATCGGTTAAAACCCACATTCCTCCCCACTACTCCAGATAGTCCTTCTTCAACTGTAATCCAGACACCTCCAAAAACTGTCACTACACGAACAGGTAGGAGAGTTCGCTTTCCTAAACGTTACACCACATAGGATGTAACTGCGGGGGGAGTGTGCGGTGAATCACGCCAAGTGTGAACTGTACAGCCAACTCTGGCACAAAGAACTATGAACAATCGCCGATTTGGCGACCGTGTTACGGCATGGCAACCCAGAAGAGAGAACATTTCTCCCTCTCTCAGCTAGAGTCACTTGCACTCCGGAACTTGCACAGCTAGCTACCTGTATCGGTCATGTGCCTGTTAGGTTCGCACACCACGTGCGCTAATAATATTCTTTCTCAAAGCAATAATTATTTGTGAATATTTTGTTAATAAAATTTGTTAGTTTTCATGTTAAGCAGACAATCATTATTAAGTTTGTCTCACATTAAAAGAAAAAAAAAAGAAGAAGAAGCTTTTCTTATAAATAAAAAATAACTTTTTTTCCACTATATCATACGCAAAAACGTTCGCCTAAAGTACGCAAGCTCCAAAAATGACCGAAAAAATAGAAAATTATAGTTCATATTCAAAAAGATAATAAAGTTTTAAACAATTTAAAAAATATATAAAATCAATTGGTTAGACGTTTCGAAGGCAAATATTCTCCATCATCAGGAAGAATAAATAAAAACTCCACAGGCGTATTTAATTACAGCTCTTTTTTTTTTTTTTTTTTTTTTTTTTCTTTTTTCACCTTCAAAAGTTGATTCTGTGAGAGCACACCCCATTTCTTATTGGTCGGAAGCTCGGAAGTACCATTTTATTGACACAATATAAAACCTCAAAAAATTGCATATAACTATGCGTAAATCTACTCCTCAACTTATTATTCAGGAAATAGAGTAGTAGTACTATACAAAATACTTGTAATACGTTTTTATGATTTCATAAATATATACAGTAATGCGTTATGCACTTACTTCTCCTTTATTTTAACAGACACAAAGGGGAGTGTTTTCCATATTGTCTTTATCTATCAGCGAATGTTCTTTTTACGAAAATTGAATTATGTATTTTTGATGGTGTTCTGATAATTCATAATTGCAAATGCTTAGTGCTTATAAATTTGGAAAAAAAAAAAAAAAAAAAAAAAAGATTTAAATAGTAATTAATATAGAAATTTGTCTTTAAATAAAAAAGAATGAATAATTGTCTTAATTATTTAATTAAACTAGTACCTAGATGACTGAGTTCCCTCGTTTTCACTGTAAAACATCATTTGCAGTGATTTGTTTTCGGGGAATATATTTCTTATTTGTTTGCTCTCTATGAAGCGTAAATATATTTTTCAGTGATTTTAGATAATTAAAAATATAATCGTTTAAAATATTCCGCATATATTATACATACATATATGTATATTCCAACTGCATTTTCAGTTCTCAACTGCAAAATTAATTATGTGCTCAAATTATTATACACTGTTAAATGATTAAAAAAAAAAGAAAAAAAAAACTTTTAAACACAATTATTTAAAGCAATTAAAAGAAAAAAAAAGAAAAAGAAAGAAAGAAAGAAAGAGAAAGGAAAGAAAATTAAATTGATTACAAATTTTCCTTCTGTCGCAGGTCTCTTTTGAAAGTACGATGTAATCAAATTATTATTTTTTTTTCCCCTTTTGTTGACACAAATAAATAAATAAAGCTTTAAGATCATTTATTTTAGTTTTTAATTGTTGCCAAAAAAATTTACGCGTTAATTTATTTTTCGACGTATAAGAAAATATACTTTCACGCGAATAATAATAATAATAATAATAATAATAATAATAAACCTGTGTCGGTACTGTACGTTTTGGAACTGATTATTATTAATTTTCTTTTCTTTAGTTTTTTTTTCTTTCAAAAAGGAAAAGAAGGAAAGAAAAAAAAAAAAAAAAAAAAAAGATTTTGACGAAATTCTGGCAAAAGCAGAATTTAGTTTAGTACGGAGACTATTAGTTTTTTTTTTTTTTTTTTTTTTTTTTTTTCGAATTATAACACCGCTTTCAAATTATTCAATTATATTTTCGATAAATTTTCGATTTCGCTAAATGTCCAACCGTCGTAAAACTGGCGACAATATTTTACCCGTAGATTGTCCGTAGATTGTAGTCCTCCGTTCTAAAAATCTGGTACATTCAGCGAAAATATCTTTATTAAATTATTGAAAGTATTTCATTGCTTTTAAAATTTGATTATCTACTTAAACTTTTCCCTGACGCATTTATTGAAATTTAAATTAAGTAAAGAAAAAGTAAATCATAGTTGTCCATCACAAAATTAAAATGACAGTTTATCCCATAATTATAGATTATATACGATAAAAATAAATGGAACAAAGTAAAAATAAAGACTAGCTTCACTAAATCAATCCATTTTCCTTTTCTTTTTTCTTTCTGTTTTTTTTTTATATTTTTGCCAATACAAATAGATACCATATGTTTGGAAAGATATTTAACGGGTGTTTGAAGAAGGGGAAAATTGTGGGGTTATTGGGGAAGATCTTCTTGAAATCCCCCAGAAAAAAGGGATTGTCTCGTCTATAACCGGAATGCTCGCTATTGAATGGGGGGAGGCAGAAACCATCATTTTCTTTCGCTAACCCTGAAAAACGAATTCCCACGTCACTCCTGGGAAGCCTTAACCTTTTGTCCAGAGGTACGTCTCTGGATTACTACATAGACATCCTCGGTTCGAATACAACCTACTACAACACGCATTTTCCTTCAACGTCAATAACCGTCCACCGATGCAAGAAAAATATTTCCTATGTTAATCGCTCATTGGAGCTTTTGTAAAAAATAATTAAAATCGAGGGAAGTTATTTCCCGATTTCAATCCCCATATTTAGGTATAGTTATGTATTAGTCATCATGTGCATGTGTTAGATTAAGTTGTTTTTGCTGTAGAATGGATAAAATTTAATTTTAAATTTCAAAACTCTAGAAAAAAAAAAAAAAAAATGGCAAACTTCCATATTCGATTGAAAACATAAACATTTCATTCCAAAGGATGATATTTACACCATAAATATCCAACTAATATAATAATTAAAAGGAAAATGATAAATATTCTATCATAATTTGAAGTCAAATTTGTTTTTAAATGTCTAAATAAAGTGTCTGATATAAGATACTAATATGTTGCAGCGGAATAGATTTCATATCTGTCATCCTGGGGGGGGGGGGAAGTATCGCCAAATTATTTGGCGAACATATTTAATTCCTATCAAAATCACGGTAATTTTAACAGCGTGTATTAAAAAACTAATCAAAAATTATCAGTGGCCACTTTTTAACAGTAAATGGCCGTGTGACCGGTGGCCAGTGCTAATTTTACTCTGTACTTTCATCTTTATTTACGCGATTTTTTTTTTTTTTTTTCTTTTCTTTCGTTTTAGATATTTGCTTTTGGTGTCTCTGAATCTAATTAGTTTATTTCTCCATACTTTAATGTAGAGATTTGATGAAACGTTATGATAAAGATGGGAATGGTCCGAAAAAAAAAAATCAATTGAGGTGGTGAATCAACGAATACTTTGCCAGCTTTGCTGGTCACTATATTTAAGGGGGACTAATGTGCAAGTTGTACCTGACGGCACTAAAGTGAAAGTTGTACCTCAAGGGACTAATGTAAAAGTTGTACCTCACGGGACTAATCTGCAAGTTGCACCGAACGAACAAACTATTTCTTTCAACGAAAATGCCTACTAACCCTGGACGATAGGTCTAATATATCGTATTTATCGTAATGTAACTCAATACTTATTTCGCTTCCTTCTTCGACGCGTTTTAATACTTTTTTTTTATATGCATGAGCAGCACTCGAAAAAAAAAAGAAATTAAATAATTAAATTCATTTTTTTACTTATTTTTATTTCATATTATTTCACGCGCACTTTTTATTTCCCAATTCAAACTTATTAAAAAAAAACTTTTTCGATATCGCTTGTAACGATACTGATTATTATTAATTTTCTTTTCTTTTTCTTTCAATAATAATAATAATAATAAAAAATTTTGATGAAATTTTGGCAAAAGCAGAATTTAGTTTAGGACGGAGGGCTATTAGTTTTATTTATTTATTTATTTTTATTTTTTTCAAATTATAACATCGCTTTCAAATTATTCAATTATATTTTCGATAAATTTTAGATTTCAACAAATTTCCAACTATCGAAAACGACAACGCAAAAATCCCAGATTGAGACTAATAGGCCCTCAGTCCTAATAATAAAACGAATGTAACGTGGTACATAATGTATATTAGTTTCATTGCAAATATTTTTTTTTTTTTTTTCTTTGCTTTAAAGAATACCTTTAAGGGCATATTTAAAAGTTTGAAAAGTTACCTTTTCTCAATAGATGGCGCTGAATTTCACCGGGTAATTTGAAGGGGGGGGGGGTCGTTTGGAAAAAAGAGGAGGTCATTGAAAGTGTCACTCAATTGCTACTGACCAATACCAAAGTATTTTTTTCTTCCTGTTCTTTGAATGATTGACCAATAAATGACAAACAAAGGCGTAGTCAAAATTTAGAGAAATTCTTTAAAACATAGAATAATTTCTGTTTTTGTTTTTATAGGATTCGTATTTCTGAATTGTATTAATACCTGATTTAAAAAAATGAAAAAAAAAAAAATCTTTTTTTGCGTATTTTTATGAGGAAAAAAAATATTTTCTTCGTAGTAATTATTACATGAATTAGTCTATATGTCTGTCTTTCTCTGAGCTCTGTCACTTCTGTAAATGTCCACTAATTTTTTGAAATCGACATACGTTCAAGTTTACGATGGGATATTTCCGATTTAAAATGGGGTAAATACAAGCACTGGTTTATGTACAGGGACAACCAAAAAAAAAAAAAATAAATAAATAAATTCAAAGCATTACGTTCTGTGGGAGTTCTATAAATCACATTTTAATACTTTTATTTTGTACGAATCATTATGACGTGAAATCATAAATACGCACAAATTTTGTGAGTAATCATTGTTGTACGTATTTATTACACGGGATTGTCTTAAAAAATATATATATGTATATATATATATATATATCTCCCTTGCCAATTGACACTTTCACTACGTATCATGTTTTTAATTGCTATTCACATTAATGTATTACATATATGCATGCATTATTCTTTTTTTTTTTTTTTTTTTGATAAATCTTTCAAAATTTCTCCTTATAATCATTTTAAATAAATTATTGCAACGATTTCTTAATGCTGCCTAATGTATCTACGGTATGCACAAGCACACTAATATTACGACTGTAAATTTTTCATTTATTTGGAATAACATTTTGGAAAATCTTAGCACCCCCCCCCCCCAAAAAAAAAAAAAATATATATATATATAATAAGTTAAGCTCTCGATCCATTACTGCCTGTGACTGACATGATTTCGATATAAATTTTCGGAACACCTATAATCCGGAAAAATCCGTAATGCGTCATTGTCTATTTCCCATCCATGCCGGATTACCTATGCATCACTGTATCACTACTTTATTACTTCCATTACCCTACTACCGTAGGTAATGGAATTATTGTATTCGGTCTGAAAATTCGATATCGGATTTTCACCTGATTTACACGTTTTAAGGTCCCCTGAGTCCAAAAAAGTGGTTTTTGGCAATTGGTCAGTGTGTGTGTGTGTGTGTGTGTGTGTGTGTGTGTGGAGAACCTTCTGGCTATTATAGCTCAGAAACTAATAAAGATAGAGCTACGAAACTTTAGAATTGAAATACGTCTGGTGTACAGATGAAATTTCCAAATTTTGCTGAAAATTGAAAAACCGGAAGTGGGACCGTAAGTCCGTATCTCAAAAACGGCTCTAACGATTTTCTTCAAACTTGCTATATAAACACTCTATTAGATGTCCTTTCGAATGATATAGTTCGTTAGTTCAGGAAAATTGATAGGCGTCCTGTATAAATAGCTCAATTTCAGGCCTCGCAAAGGCGTTCCTTTAAAAACGGCTGTACGGATTTTTTTCAAACTCGCCATTTTAACTCACTTTTAAATATGCTTTTGTATGTAATTATTGTTTTCTGGTCAATAATTGATTTTTTGTAAAAGTTGGTATCTCAAAAACGGCTCTAACGATTTTCTCTTTAGGTCACTTTTATGTTTTCTGATCACATTATCCCTCAAAAATGCATATAATACATGTAATAGCGGGTAATGGAAGTCGTGTGGTTGTTTCATACCAGATTTTTTTTTTAAACAAAAGATAACTTTAAAAAGAAAGAAAGAAATGGAAAAACAAAACTAAAATTTTGTGTTAAGTAAAATTTAGTTTTGGACAAGAAGTCTTTTTTTTTTTTTTTTTTTTTTTTTTTTTTAAACGGTTATTGCCCGACGTTCTGCTTTGTTCAAGGAAGTCTATCGAAATAAAGGTGTCGAAATTTCTATGTCGGAAAAAAGAAAAAAAAAAATAGTCCTATCGTTTCCGAAAACTGTAGCATCACTAGTACCCGAGAGATTCCGTTCTCGAAACTGGAATACGGGTGGCAGGTTCGAATCCATGCTTCGCTCGTCTTTTTGAGACTTTTTGTCACCATTTGTAGTAGATCATCTTAAATTTAGCATAATAAGAAATAATCAAAACATTGAAGCAAAGAGTTTATAAATTTGTAAAGAGGAAAAATCTGAATAAAAAGTAGGACTCAGGTACTGAATAAAATTCTGCTTAGAGGTTTTTTTTTTATTTTTTTTTTTTTAATATAATTTAATTGTTATTTATTATCTTTTTTTTTTTATTATTATACAAAAATGAGTGAAAGAAACTGATTCAACATTTCTAAATAAATTTAAAAAGTGAAACTTATTTAGTGTTAAAATAAAGTTAGAATTTTTAAGTGTCTTACATTTTTAATGAATGTTAAATTATTTATTATTTGTTTTGCTTTTTAATCTATGTGTTAATCCATAAAATACGAAAATTTCTACTTAATTCTGTAAAAATTTCCTAACGTAAATTTACAATGACATCACTAAAAGTATGAACTCCTATTTAAATTCGATATTTATTATCTTAATGCAATATATTTTTAATCTCTAAGAATGCTAAGTTTCTAAAATACTCATATATTGTTACTGATGTTAATTAACTTCGGTCATTCATTGTTTCATTCAGTCAAAAATGTTAAGTCCCACCGGAAATTATTTATACTCTTCCAATGGCAGCACCCAAATTTTAATATCAAAGTCTATACCATTCACATTCAACGTTTTTAATTATATAATACACATCAACCTTTGTTTCATTTTGTCAAATTCCCTGAAATACATAGGAAAATTTCTATTTAATTCTGTAATCAATTTATAATTCTCAAATGTCAACTCCTAAAAAGTTTCTATTCTTCCGGCAGCAACACCTAAATATTAAGTCTATACCATTCATTAAATGTTTTTAATTATATAGTACTTATTCACCTTTGTTTCAGTCAATCAACTTCCCTGTCCGTCGCGAAAAGTACTAAGTCCCGAAATTCATTTTCAAACACAAAAAGTTTAAATACTTTACAATCTTTGAATGGCAACAGAACTCTCATAAAATATTATGACACAGTAGTGCAAAAATGGAGACGTTCTGCGGCAGGGTGGTGGCGTAGTGGCGTATTGTGGCGCGTGTGGAGGCGCGGAGTGACTACGTGGCTCCGTGGCTCCACCCTACGCCACAATACGCCTCTACGCCTCCACCGTGCCGCAGAACTCTCCTTTTTACACTACTGTGGTATAATACAAAATTTTGTATAAATGTGCATAAAGAGAATTATTTTTTAATAATCATTACGAAATTTACCAGAAATATTTATAATAGAGATAGTCAACTGGGAAAATTTTTTTGTATGTGTAGAAGCCTCCCCTTCTCCCCCATCCCTGGGGGGGGGAATTCCCCCCTCGAGGGGAGTAAATTTTCATGATGGGTATCTTTCAAAAGAGCTCGCCAGTACCTTTAAAACGAATGGTTGAACCATAGATCTGCGGTAATTTAAAATGAAGTTATCGATTTTTTTTTCATTTTTAACACACACACACACACACACACACACATATATATATATATATATATATATATCTTAATATATATAAATCTCGTGTCACAATGTTTGTCCTCAATGGACTCCTAAACCACTTAACCGATTATAATAAAATTCGCACACCATGTGCAGTTCGATCCAACTTGAGAGATAGGATAGTTTAAATCTCAAATTATAGTCGCAATTTTAATTTATTGCTAATTATTTGTCTGTTATTATTTGACAGTCACAATTATCTGTTAACTCCAAATGATTCTAACAGATGTCGATACCTTTCGACTGAGTTGAAATGAAAGCTGAAATATATTTGGTGCTGCCATCTACACAAAGAATCTTCAACTTTTTAACCTATTAATAAATTTCGTATAATTCAATTATTTCCACTTTTTAAATTTTTGGTGTTAGCATAGCCGGCCACGTGTTACTTAGACTGAAGTGTAAATTGAATTCATATTATAATGAAGATAATACAGTGAAATTAATCCTGTTTTTTACTTATTTGTGCTTCATTGATCAAAACTTTATAATTTAATCTGTATATATATATAAATTACGTGTCACGATGTTTGTCCGGGGTAAACTCCTAAACTAAGGAACTGATTTTGATGAAATTTTGCACACTGTGTGCAGTTTGATCCAACTTGAGAGATAGGATAGTTTTTATCTCAATTTATTGTCACAATATTGTTTTATTGCAATTATTTGTTAATTATAGACCTTTATTAAAGTTGCTCCAAAATATCTGTGAGTTCCATTAATTTAATTGTTGCCAAAAAAAAAAAAAAAAAAAATACGAGTTCATTTTCTTTCGACATAAAAATAAATACATTTAATCAAACGTGAACGTTAAAAAATTATAAAAAGTTAAATTATGCATCTCACGAAAATTGACGTCATAATCAATTTAAAGATTTTATACACATTGATAAAGTGCTAATGTAGTTCTATCATAGATATAGTAATATATATAGATCTCTCATCCCCATGTTATCGTAGAAAGATTTTTGATGCCGAAAAAAGATAAAAAATAAAAGCTTTGGAAACAGCCATTAAGTGGTATTGAAAAAAAAAAAAAAAGAAAAAGAAAAGAAAGAAAGAAATATGAATTTGAAACTGTATCTGGAGTCTTCCATTCCCCTTTAGCAAATAAATTATTCATAAATTTTATTTGCTAAAATATTAGTATGTATTCCCGTGTGTATTCACTCGGGGAAAGACGGCCATATTTTGGTAAAAACGTCGTCTTTTCCCAAATGAAAAGGAATAACTTTTTTCTCCCCAATGATCACTCTATTCTATATATGCTATACTATATCTATGAGTTCTATACGCAAGCGAAGTGTGACTCACTGACCGTCTGTGCAGCCAAGAAAAAGATTTCCTATGTTAATTGCCCACTGGATTTTTTGTAAGAAATTATTAAAAATCGAGGAAATTTATTTCCCGATTTTAATCCTTATATTTGGGTATAGATATGTATTAGTTATCGCGGGTGTTAGATTGAATTATTTTGCTGTCAAATTGACAAAATTTTAATTTTAAATTTTTAAACTCTGTCGCCCTTGGCTTTTTTTATTATTATTATTATTATTTGGCGATCAAAAGCGCAACACGAAAATATACATGCCAGATGTATGCATTGTACGAAATGTAATATGTATTATTCATTGTACGTATGTATGACATGTAATATGTATTGTACGAAATATTGTTTCATATTATTCATTACTCTTTTAATATAAGTTGTTAAAATAACCATGATTTTTGAAAGGAATTAAAAATTTTCGCCAGATAATTTGGCGATATTCTTTTTTTTTCGCCAAGGATGACAGAAATGAAATCTATTCCGCTGCAAAATATTAGTATCTTACATTAGATATTTTATTTAGACATTTGAAAACAAATTTGACTTCAAACTATGATAGAATATTTATCATTTTCCTTTTAATTTGTATATTATTAGTATATTAAAATTTAAAAGCATGGTATATAAAAAGTTTTTTTTTTTTTTTTTTTTTTTTTTTTTTTTTTTAAATCTTATAATTATTCTTATCTTAATCCTCAATGTTTCCCATCTTTATTGACTTGAATTTACTATTAAAATTTTAACATACTCAAAAACTTCTCATCACTTCGTTAAAATACACTAAACTTTTCCAAAATCTTTTTGTATTTAAAATGATACATGTATTTACTTTAAATGTCCAATATTTCATAAGATTTCCAATTTTAAAGTTTTAAAATATTTATCAAATTTACTTATTTTTCTGGTTTAGCTTTATTGTTTTCACTTTTATAACTACAGCTGTTGCCCTCTTTAAAATATTTAAAATGATGAGGTCATTTAATAGTAAAATTATCCATTATAGCATATATTATATTTCACTCCTCCATAAAAATTGATTTTAAAATCGTCTGTTTCTTTTATACTTTTATTTTAATAGAATTTTAATAGAATTTAATTTATATATTAGTCATTTTAGCAATTTTATCCAAAGTAGCATTAGAAATAATATATATCACTTCTCCATTAAAATTTATAGGACCCTACAATAAAATTAATTTGTGCTTAATATCAACACTACGAAAATTTTTATCAATCGCTTCCAAATTTTGACCTAAGTTTCAAATCTCAACCCTGTGGGTTTTTACATCGGCTACAACGTTTTCGTCTTTGTTCGTAAATAATAATTTAACTGTACTAAATAGTTTACAGCCGTATAATTCAACGTATAACTTAGTCACAGCAACGCGTGGCCGGGTCTGCTAGTTTATATATATATATTTAAATGTAATATTGACAATAAAATTAACTTTTTTTGGATATTTAGTGTTATACTACTTCTCTAATATGGAAATCATCTGCATTATCACGGAAGATAATTTTTTTAAATAATAATTTTAATAAATTATTTTTACTGGGTGAATTTGTATAGGAAAATATAGAAAAAGTCATGTGGTGGCCACAACATACTAGTTAAGAGTGCAATAGCATCTAAACGCCTTATTCAATTGAGCTGAAAATTTATAGGAATATTATAAATCACTGTTGCTCTAACTATCAGCATTTTGGTGAATCTAGCATTTATAGGTTTTTTACAGGGACACAACGAAAATTCTTTATCATTATGATCTATGGGCTCAAAGTTCAGTAGCGTTAAATTAAACATCATGTAATATATGGAGAAAAATGCTCAAAAACTTTATTATGGTTTTATCTCTTTTGTTTGTTTAACAACTTCTTTTTCTTTACTTTATCTACAGAACTGTTAATTCTCAATGTTCGAAAAGTCGAGTGGAGTCACTCCAGATTTTTTCTTTCTTAGAGGCCATTTTACATATATTTTTAAAAGGACAGAATTTGGTGTTTTCTATTATAATTATTATTTTCATTAAATACTTTTCCAACTATATAGTTGAATGAAAAAGGATATCTTAATTTATGTAAAATTAATTGAAATTTATCATGACTCATTTAGTAATATTTTAATCTTTTCATCATTTTGTAAAAATTGATCCCTGCAGATTCTTCTTCTTCTTCTTTTTATTTATTTATTTATTTTTATTTATTTATTTTTTATTTATTTTTTATTTATTTTATTTTATTTTATTTTTTTTTTTTTTTGGGGGGGGGAGGTTACTCCCGTAAATATTTATGGAATTTCTTGAAACGGATCTATGTTATTCAAGTTCACTATCGAATGTACCCTATCAAAAATGTAATGAACACCTTTACTTGTTTCTGTACAGAGGACACCCGAAAGTTTTCCAAAGCATTGTTCCCTATGGTCAGGCCCTGACTAACGGCAGGGCATACGGGGCAAATGCCCTGGGCCCCCCTTATGGAAGGGGCCCCCCTACAGGCGTATGCAGAAATTCTGCAACCTAAAGAGCTCTTATGCCACTGCAAGGGGGCCCCCCAGAATAGACTTGCCCCGGGGCTTCAGGTAGTCTAAGTCGAGCCCTGCCTATGGTAGACATTATAAACTATATTTTAATGCCGTTACTTTACATAATCCTAATGAATGTGAAATATGTTATTCATGTTATCCGCAAATATTTATGGAATTTCTCGAAACTGATATATTCAACTTTACTATCGGATGTTCCCTATTGAAAATGGAGTTTTACTGGTTTGGGTATAGGGACACCGGAAAGTATTCGAAAGCATTGTGTCCTATGAGAGGTATTTCCATAAACCAAATTTTAATACCGTTACTGTAATTGCATTTTCGTTTACATTAAGCGATATAACACTTTAACATTTTTTAAAGTGGGAATGATTTCAATTTAAGTATTTGTCTGTCTGAGTGTCCATCTTCCCGCTCCAGCGTCCGTAAATATTTTCAGAATTTTTACAAAATTATACAATATATGTTATTCAAATTCAATATGGAATGTTCCCTATTTTAAATGATATTATAGGTCCTGTGCAACTAGTTTGTGCACAGGGACATCCCAAAAACTGCGAATGCATTGCATTTTAGGATAGACATTTTTATAAATTACATTTAAATAATTTTCTATGGAAAAAATCATAAAGAAATTGACATTGATTTTTAATATGCTAAAATAACATTTTGTGTAGAATACGATTTTATTATCCTTCAAATTTATAGGGCTACACTAAAATATTCAGATACATTATGGACTGCAATGAGAATATAAGGACAAACGTTTTCTCTTGTGTTAAGCATTTTTAACACTTTCTAACAATGTTAGTAGTGTAAAAAGGACAGTTCTGCAGCACGGTGGTGGCGCGGTGGCGCGCGCGCCACCACCCCGTTGGACCGCGCCTCTACGCCACCACCCTGCCGCAGAACGTTTCCTTTTTACACTACTTAGTCATCATCTTGGACGAGGGGGTGTTGCCACAGGAAGAATAGAAACTTTTAGAACGTTGCCACCGGAAGAATAGAAACTGTGTGTTGCCACCGGAAGACTAGAAACTTTTTAATCGTCGGGGTGAATGAGTCATCACCTTGCATGAGAAGTTTGGTGGTGCCATCTATAGGGAATTTTGAGGAGTTAGATTTATTTTCCTAAATTTCGGGACTTAGTATTTTTTTCACAATTTCGGGGACTTGGCATTTTTTGCGATGGTCAGGGAAGTTGACTGAAACAAAGATAGATGAATACTATATAATTAAAAACATTTAATGAATGGTATAGACTTTAATATTTAGGTGTTGCCACCGGAAGAATAGAAATTTTTAAGAGTTGTCATTCGGGGATTATAAATTGATTACAGAATTAAATAGAAATTTTCCTATGTATTTCAGGGAATTTGACAAAATGAAACAAAGGTTGATGAGTACTATATAATTAAAAAACATTGAATGCGAATGGTATAGACATTAAAATTTAGATGTTGCCATTGGAAGAGTATAAATAATTTCCGGTGGGACTTAACATTTTCGACTGAATGAAACAATTAACATCAGTAACAATTTATGAGTATTTTAGAAACTTAGCATTTTTAGAGATTAAAAATATATTGTGTTAAGATAATAAATAAGGAATTTAAATAGGAGTTCATGCTTTTAGTGACATCATTATAAATTTAAATTAGGAAATTTTTACAGAATTAAATAGAAATTTTCGTATTTTGTGGATTAACACATAGGTTTAAAAGCAAAACAAATAATTTAACATTCATTAAAAATGTAAGACACTTAAAAATTCTAACTTTATTTTAACACTAAATAAGTTTCACTTTTTAAATTTATTTAGACTATCTTAGAAATAATATTATTACATTCGTTAAAAATTGAACCCACATGCACTTTAAAAAATTACTATCATATAAATTAAACTAAATATAATAAAAATTATATAAAACACGTACTGTTATTTATGCTATAACTAAACAAATACGATAAACAAAAGTTTCAAAATCAGTAAATGAGGATATATATGTTATAAATTAAACTAAATATAATAAAAATTATATAAATTAAACTTTATATTCTCACTAAATAAGTTTCACATTTATTTAAATTCTAACTTACATTCGTTAAAAATTGAGCACATGCACTTTTAAAAATTACTATCATATAATAATATTAATCTAAAAAATTGCTTACAAAGACATAAATTATAAATAAAGAAAAAAAGAAAAAAAAATTACTATCATATAATAATATTAATCTAAAAAAAAATGCATACAAAGATATATAGTAAAGTTATAAATTTTAAAAAAATACTATCATATAATAATATTAATTTAAAAAAAATTACTATTATATAATAATATAAATTAAAAAAATTACTTTCATATAATAATATAAATTTAAAAAAAAATGACTTTCATATAATAATATTAATTAAAAAAATGCATACAAAGATATACAGTAAAGTTATAAATAAATAAATAAATAAATAATAAAATAAATAAAAATAAAATAAAAATGACTATCCTATAATAATATTAATTTAAAAATACACACAATGTTTAAAATCAACAATTAAATTTTATATATATTATAATTAACTAAACTTTATGTTGTTACTATTCAATTTATCCTAACACGAAAATTTTATAAGTACATGAATATGTTATTTAAATTAAACTTTATATTCTCACTAAATAAGTTTAACATTTATTCAAGTTTAACACAGTAATATAATTCATACTATATTAGTTGATTTAAATGAAACAGGTAAATACTTTTAAACTTGAACTAATAAAAATAAGTTCTTTTTTATCAATAATAAAAAGGATTAGTTATATTTAAGAACTATCAGTTACTAAAAGTTATTTTATATTAAACATTTCGAAATAAATTGCATAAAAATTCAATGCATCATTTTAAATGAAAATAAACAGTTTCCTTAAAAAACAGATAATACGGAATATTCTATGAGTCAGTTATCACCTGCAACGGAAAACCCCTACAGCTGATGAATCATGTGTAATCCACACTATCTCATATAAAGATTAAGTTAAAATCATTAAAACAATACAGCGAATAATTAGGAAAATGCAATAATTTTTTCACAAAGCATATCATACAATGAGTTTAAACGATTATTACCTATCTATCACTTAAACGGTATTTAAATAAATAAATACATATAAAAGTAAGTTATAGTTAAAAAATAAAAATTCGTTTGTGAAAGTAGTTTTATATATTGCAAAAATTAGTTTTACTTAAATAATTTCTAAACATACACAAGTTAAATGGAAACTTTTCCAGGTTTCATTTAAGCAATAATTTTCCATGTGTGAAAGTAGTTTTATTTATGCAAAATTTAGTTTTATATAAACAAAAAAGTTTATAGTGTAACAATAAAAAAAGTTTATAGTATAACAATAAAAAATTCCTTATAAGTAAATACCAATAAAAAATATTTTTTAAATTAAATTCTCTCTCTTCAATAAAACAATAAAAATTTCTTATATAACTTTCGTAAAGTTTTAATAAAATTTCTATTATAAACAAATATATTTACTACAGAATACATATTAAGATATTACGTATAGAGTAGAGATACATATTAAGTTAAATAAATTATCAAATAGTAATAATAAATTATAAAACTTACTTAAAATTGAAGAAATTTCCCTTAGTGAAATGCAACCTTCAATCTTCCACACAAATGCGAGAAACTGTTTTATCGCTAGACGATGACTCATACAGATAAGAATGTTGAATCATACCTATCTTAGTGTAATGTTGTTAGAGTTCTGTGTTTTTACAATAATATAAAATAGTTTATAGAGATCATTTATTTAATATCAGTTGTAAACTACATTTAAATAATGCAATAAGAGTTGAACTCTGCAATTAACCTATTAAAATATTGAAATATTTTTAATATTTTTATTTATTTTTACTTTTTTTTTAATTATGCTAAGAAAATAATGAGATCAAAACAGAATTATTTTACTATAAGACATCCTTTTTCATTCAATAAAATGTAACTGTAATTTTTAATGAAAGGTTTTAAAATCACTTAATAGGATAAAATAAAAAACAGAAATCTTATTGTTTTAGTAATTATTTTATCAAGTTATAATTCTAAGTAATAAACTATCTATAAATAATCGGATAGCAAGAGAGATTTTTGTATAATAACTATATATTTTTTTAAGATATGCATTACA
>CAWVNO010003005.1:0-49644 GCA_963930645.1 Salticus scenicus
CCTTTTATGCAGACTTTTGCCAGATTTCGATACCCAAAATTTTGCGATTTTCACAGAATTTTTTTCAAAAGCCGATTCCAAAGCAACTAATAGAGCTTTGCGATCGCAATCACTTCCAGAATCTGCCCCACGAAGTCTACTTTCATGATAAAGCACGAGGGACCTGCCAAAGTTAAACCATTTGGCCAGGAGAGCCCTTTTTTGAAGGCATGTGCTCGATTTCGTCGCGAAATTTTTTTGGCGAATTTTACGACATCTCATTTTTAAAAGTCGATTCCACAGCGACTAATAGAGCTTTGCGATCGCAATCACTTCCAGAATGTGCAAAAGATATTCTAGTTTCATAACAGACCAGCAGGGACCTGCCAAAGTTAAACCATTTGGCCAGGAGAGCCCTTTTATGCAGACTTTTGCCAGATTTCGATACCCAAAATTTTTGCGATTTTCACAGAATTTTTTTCAAAAGCCGATTCCAAAGCAACTAATAGAGCTTTGCGATCGCAATCACTTCCAGAATCTGCCCCACGAAGTCTACTTTCATGATAAAGCACGAGGGACCTGCCAAAGTTAAACCATTTGGCCAGGAGAGCCCTTTTTTGAAGGCATGTGCTCGATTTCGTCGCGAAATTTTTTTGGCGAATTTTACGACATCTCATTTTTAAAAGTCGATTCCACAGCGACTAATAGAGCTTTGCGATCGCAATCACTTCCAGAATGTGCAAAAGATATTCTAGTTTCATAACAGACCAGCAGGGACCTGCCAAAGTTAAACCATTTGGCCAGGAGAGCCCTTTTATGCAGACTTTTGCCAGATTTCGATACCCAAAATTTTTGCGATTTTCACAGAATTTTTTTCAAAAGCCGATTCCAAAGCAACTAATAGAGCTTTGCGATCGCAATCACTTCCAGAATCTGCCCCACGAAGTCTACTTTCATGATAAAGCACGAGGGACCTGCCAAAGTTAAACCATTTGGCCAGGAGAGCCCTTTTTTGAAGGCATGTGCTCGATTTCGTCGCGAAATTTTTTTGGCGAATTTTACGACATCTCATTTTTAAAAGTCGATTCCACAGCGACTAATAGAGCTTTGCGATCGCAATCACTTCCAGAATGTGCAAAAGATATTCTAGTTTCATAACAGACCAGCAGGGACCTGCCAAAGTTAAACCATTTGGCCAGGAGAGCCCTTTTATGCAGACTTTTGCCAGATTTCGATACCCAAAATTTTTGCGATTTTCACAGAATTTTTTTCAAAAGCCGATTCCAAAGCAACTAATAGAGCTTTGCGATCGCAATCACTTCCAGAATCTGCCCCACGAAGTCTACTTTCATGATAAAGCACGAGGGACCTGCCAAAGTTAAACCATTTGGCCAGGAGAGCCCTTTTTTGAAGGCATGTGCTCGATTTCGTCGCGAAATTTTTTTGGCGAATTTTACGACATCTCATTTTTAAAAGTCGATTCCACAGCGACTAATAGAGCTTTGCGATCGCAATCACTTCCAGAATGTGCAAAAGATATTCTAGTTTCATAACAGACCAGCAGGGACCTGCCAAAGTTAAACCATTTGGCCAGGAGAGCCCTTTTATGCAGACTTTTGCCAGATTTCGATACCCAAAATTTTTGCGATTTTCACAGAATTTTTTTCAAAAGCCGATTCCAAAGCAACTAATAGAGCTTTGCGATCGCAATCACTTCCAGAATCTGCCCCACGAAGTCTACTTTCATGATAAAGCACGAGGGACCTGCCAAAGTTAAACCATTTGGCCAGGAGAGCCCTTTTTTGAAGGCATGTGCTCGATTTCGTCGCGAAATTTTTTTGGCGAATTTTACGACATCTCATTTTTAAAAGTCGATTCCACAGCGACTAATAGAGCTTTGCGATCGCAATCACTTCCAGAATGTGCAAAAGATATTCTAGTTTCATAACAGACCAGCAGGGACCTGCCAAAGTTAAACCATTTGGCCAGGAGAGCCCTTTTATGCAGACTTTTGCCAGATTTCGATACCCAAAATTTTTGCGATTTTCACAGAATTTTTTTCAAAAGCCGATTCCAAAGCAACTAATAGAGCTTTGCGATCGCAATCACTTCCAGAATCTGCCCCACGAAGTCTACTTTCATGATAAAGCACGAGGGACCTGCCAAAGTTAAACCATTTGGCCAGGAGAGCCCTTTTTTGAAGGCATGTGCTCGATTTCGTCGCGAAATTTTTTTGGCGAATTTTACGACATCTCATTTTTAAAAGTCGATTCCACAGCGACTAATAGAGCTTTGCGATCGCAATCACTTCCAGAATGTGCAAAAGATATTCTAGTTTCATAACAGACCAGCAGGGACCTGCCAAAGTTAAACCATTTGGCCAGGAGAGCCCTTTTATGCAGACTTTTGCCAGATTTCGATACCCAAAATTTTTGCGATTTTCACAGAATTTTTTTCAAAAGCCGATTCCAAAGCAACTAATAGAGCTTTGCGATCGCAATCACTTCCAGAATCTGCCCCACGAAGTCTACTTTCATGATAAAGCACGAGGGACCTGCCAAAGTTAAACCATTTGGCCAGGAGAGCCCTTTTTTGAAGGCATGTGCTCGATTTCGTCGCGAAATTTTTTTGGCGAATTTTACGACATCTCATTTTTAAAAGTCGATTCCACAGCGACTAATAGAGCTTTGCGATCGCAATCACTTCCAGAATGTGCAAAAGATATTCTAGTTTCATAACAGACCAGCAGGGACCTGCCAAAGTTAAACCATTTGGCCAGGAGAGCCCTTTTATGCAGACTTTTGCCAGATTTCGATACCCAAAATTTTTGCGATTTTCACAGAATTTTTTTCAAAAGCCGATTCCAAAGCAACTAATAGAGCTTTGCGATCGCAATCACTTCCAGAATCTGCCCCACGAAGTCTACTTTCATGATAAAGCACGAGGGACCTGCCAAAGTTAAACCATTTGGCCAGGAGAGCCCTTTTTTGAAGGCATGTGCTCGATTTCGTCGCGAAATTTTTTTGGCGAATTTTACGACATCTCATTTTTAAAAGTCGATTCCACAGCGACTAATAGAGCTTTGCGATCGCAATCACTTCCAGAATGTGCAAAAGATATTCTAGTTTCATAACAGACCAGCAGGGACCTGCCAAAGTTAAACCATTTGGCCAGGAGAGCCCTTTTATGCAGACTTTTGCCAGATTTCGATACCCAAAATTTTTGCGATTTTCACAGAATTTTTTTCAAAAGCCGATTCCAAAGCAACTAATAGAGCTTTGCGATCGCAATCACTTCCAGAATCTGCCCCACGAAGTCTACTTTCATGATAAAGCACGAGGGACCTGCCAAAGTTAAACCATTTGGCCAGGAGAGCCCTTTTTTGAAGGCATGTGCTCGATTTCGTCGCGAAATTTTTTTGGCGAATTTTACGACATCTCATTTTTAAAAGTCGATTCCACAGCGACTAATAGAGCTTTGCGATCGCAATCACTTCCAGAATGTGCAAAAGATATTCTAGTTTCATAACAGACCAGCAGGGACCTGCCAAAGTTAAACCATTTGGCCAGGAGAGCCCTTTTATGCAGACTTTTGCCAGATTTCGATACCCAAAATTTTTGCGATTTTCACAGAATTTTTTTCAAAAGCCGATTCCAAAGCAACTAATAGAGCTTTGCGATCGCAATCACTTCCAGAATCTGCCCCACGAAGTCTACTTTCATGATAAAGCACGAGGGACCTGCCAAAGTTAAACCATTTGGCCAGGAGAGCCCTTTTTTGAAGGCATGTGCTCGATTTCGTCGCGAAATTTTTTTGGCGAATTTTACGACATCTCATTTTTAAAAGTCGATTCCACAGCGACTAATAGAGCTTTGCGATCGCAATCACTTCCAGAATGTGCAAAAGATATTCTAGTTTCATAACAGACCAGCAGGGACCTGCCAAAGTTAAACCATTTGGCCAGGAGAGCCCTTTTATGCAGACTTTTGCCAGATTTCGATACCCAAAATTTTTGCGATTTTCACAGAATTTTTTTCAAAAGCCGATTCCAAAGCAACTAATAGAGCTTTGCGATCGCAATCACTTCCAGAATCTGCCCCACGAAGTCTACTTTCATGATAAAGCACGAGGGACCTGCCAAAGTTAAACCATTTGGCCAGGAGAGCCCTTTTTTGAAGGCATGTGCTCGATTTCGTCGCGAAATTTTTTTGGCGAATTTTACGACATCTCATTTTTAAAAGTCGATTCCACAGCGACTAATAGAGCTTTGCGATCGCAATCACTTCCAGAATGTGCAAAAGATATTCTAGTTTCATAACAGACCAGCAGGGACCTGCCAAAGTTAAACCATTTGGCCAGGAGAGCCCTTTTATGCAGACTTTTGCCAGATTTCGATACCCAAAATTTTTGCGATTTTCACAGAATTTTTTTCAAAAGCCGATTCCAAAGCAACTAATAGAGCTTTGCGATCGCAATCACTTCCAGAATCTGCCCCACGAAGTCTACTTTCATGATAAAGCACGAGGGACCTGCCAAAGTTAAACCATTTGGCCAGGAGAGCCCTTTTTTGAAGGCATGTGCTCGATTTCGTCGCGAAATTTTTTTGGCGAATTTTACGACATCTCATTTTTAAAAGTCGATTCCACAGCGACTAATAGAGCTTTGCGATCGCAATCACTTCCAGAATGTGCAAAAGATATTCTAGTTTCATAACAGACCAGCAGGGACCTGCCAAAGTTAAACCATTTGGCCAGGAGAGCCCTTTTATGCAGACTTTTGCCAGATTTCGATACCCAAAATTTTTGCGATTTTCACAGAATTTTTTTCAAAAGCCGATTCCAAAGCAACTAATAGAGCTTTGCGATCGCAATCACTTCCAGAATCTGCCCCACGAAGTCTACTTTCATGATAAAGCACGAGGGACCTGCCAAAGTTAAACCATTTGGCCAGGAGAGCCCTTTTTTGAAGGCATGTGCTCGATTTCGTCGCGAAATTTTTTTGGCGAATTTTACGACATCTCATTTTTAAAAGTCGATTCCACAGCGACTAATAAGAGCTTTGCGATCGCAATCACTTCCAGAATGTGCAAAAGATATTCTAGTTTCATAACAGACCAGCAGGGACCTGCCAAAGTTAAACCATTTGGCCAGGAGAGCCCTTTTATGCAGACTTTTGCCAGATTTCGATACCCAAAATTTTTGCGATTTTCACAGAATTTTTTCAAAAGCCGATTCCAAAGCAACTAATAGAGCTTTGCGATCGCAATCACTTCCAGAATCTGCCCCACGAAGTCTACTTTCATGATAAAGCACGAGGGACCTGCCAAAGTTAAACCATTTGGCCAGGAGAGCCCTTTTTTGAAGGCATGTGCTCGATTTCGTCGCGAAATTTTTTTGGCGAATTTTACGACATCTCATTTTTAAAAGTCGATTCCACAGCGACTAATAGAGCTTTGCGATCGCAATCACTTCCAGAATGTGCAAAAGATATTCTAGTTTCATAACAGACCAGCAGGGACCTGCCAAAGTTAAACCATTTGGCCAGGAGAGCCCTTTTATGCAGACTTTTGCCAGATTTCGATACCCAAAATTTTTGCGATTTTCACAGAATTTTTTTCAAAAGCCGATTCCAAAGCAACTAATAGAGCTTTGCGATCGCAATCACTTCCAGAATCTGCCCCACGAAGTCTACTTTCATGATAAAGCACGAGGGACCTGCCAAAGTTAAACCATTTGGCCAGGAGAGCCCTTTTTTGAAGGCATGTGCTCGATTTCGTCGCGAAATTTTTTTGGCGAATTTTACGACATCTCATTTTTAAAAGTCGATTCCACAGCGACTAATAGAGCTTTGCGATCGCAATCACTTCCAGAATGTGCAAAAGATATTCTAGTTTCATAACAGACCAGCAGGGACCTGCCAAAGTTAAACCATTTGGCCAGGAGAGCCCTTTCATGCAGACTTTTGCCAGATTTCGATACCCAAAATTTTTGCGATTTTCACAGAATTTTTTTCAAAAGCCGATTCCAAAGCAACTAATAGAGCTTTGCGATCGCAATCACTTCCAGAATCTGCCCCACGAAGTCTACTTTCATGATAAAGCACGAGGGACCTGCCAAAGTTAAACCATTTGGCCAGGAGAGCCCTTTTTTGAAGGCATGTGCTCGATTTCGTCGCGAAATTTTTTTGGCGAATTTTACGACATCTCATTTTTAAAAGTCGATTCCACAGCGACTAATAGAGCTTTGCGATCGCAATCACTTCCAGAATGTGCAAAAGATATTCTAGTTTCATAACAGACCAGCAGGGACCTGCCAAAGTTAAACCATTTGGCCAGGAGAGCCCTTTTATGCAGACTTTTGCCAGATTTCGATACCCAAAATTTTTGCGATTTTCACAGAATTTTTTTCAAAAGCCGATTCCAAAGCAACTAATAGAGCTTTGCGATCGCAATCACTTCCAGAATCTGCCCCACGAAGTCTACTTTCATGATAAAGCACGAGGGACCTGCCAAAGTTAAACCATTTGGCCAGGAGAGCCCTTTTTTGAAGGCATGTGCTCGATTTCGTCGCGAAATTTTTTTGGCGAATTTTACGACATCTCATTTTTAAAAGTCGATTCCACAGCGACTAATAGAGCTTTGCGATCGCAATCACTTCCAGAATGTGCAAAAGATATTCTAGTTTCATAACAGACCAGCAGGGACCTGCCAAAGTTAAACCATTTGGCCAGGAGAGCCCTTTTATGCAGACTTTTGCCAGATTTCGATACCCAAAATTTTTGCGATTTTCACAGAATTTTTTTCAAAAGCCGATTCCAAAGCAACTAATAGAGCTTTGCGATCGCAATCACTTCCAGAATCTGCCCCACGAAGTCTACTTTCATGATAAAGCACGAGGGACCTGCCAAAGTTAAACCATTTGGCCAGGAGAGCCCTTTTTTGAAGGCATGTGCTCGATTTCGTCGCGAAATTTTTTTGGCGAATTTTACGACATCTCATTTTTAAAAGTCGATTCCACAGCGACTAATAGAGCTTTGCGATCGCAATCACTTCCAGAATGTGCAAAAGATATTCTAGTTTCATAACAGACCAGCAGGGACCTGCCAAAGTTAAACCATTTGGCCAGGAGAGCCCTTTTATGCAGACTTTTGCCAGATTTCGATACCCAAAATTTTTGCGATTTTCACAGAATTTTTTTCAAAAGCCGATTCCAAAGCAACTAATAGAGCTTTGCGATCGCAATCACCAGAATCTGCCCCACGAAGTCTACTTTCATGATAAAGCACGAGGGACCTGCCAAAGTTAAACCATTTGGCCAGGAGAGCCCTTTTTTGAAGGCATGTGCTCGATTTCGTCGCGAAATTTTTTTGGCGAATTTTACGACATCTCATTTTTAAAAGTCGATTCCACAGCGACTAATAGAGCTTTGCGATCGCAATCACTTCCAGAATGTGCAAAAGATATTCTAGTTTCATAACAGACCAGCAGGGACCTGCCAAAGTTAAACCATTTGGCCAGGAGAGCCCTTTTATGCAGACTTTTGCCAGATTTCGATACCCAAAATTTTTGCGATTTTCACAGAATTTTTTTCAAAAGCCGATTCCAAAGCAACTAATAGAGCTTTGCGATCGCAATCACTTCCAGAATCTGCCCCACGAAGTCTACTTTCATGATAAAGCACGAGGGACCTGCCAAAGTTAAACCATTTGGCCAGGAGAGCCCTTTTTTGAAGGCATGTGCTCGATTTCGTCGCGAAATTTTTTTGGCGAATTTTACGACATCTCATTTTTAAAAGTCGATTCCACAGCGACTAATAGAGCTTTGCGATCGCAATCACTTCCAGAATGTGCAAAAGATATTCTAGTTTCATAACAGACCAGCAGGGACCTGCCAAAGTTAAACCATTTGGCCAGGAGAGCCCTTTTATGCAGACTTTTGCCAGATTTCGATACCCAAAATTTTTGCGATTTTCACAGAATTTTTTTCAAAAGCCGATTCCAAAGCAACTAATAGAGCTTTGCGATCGCAATCACTTCCAGAATCTGCCCCACGAAGTCTACTTTCATGATAAAGCACGAGGGACCTGCCAAAGTTAAACCATTTGGCCAGGAGAGCCCTTTTTTGAAGGCATGTGCTCGATTTCGTCGCGAAATTTTTTTGGCGAATTTTACGACATCTCATTTTTAAAAGTCGATTCCACAGCGACTAATAGAGCTTTGCGATCGCAATCACTTCCAGAATGTGCAAAAGATATTCTAGTTTCATAACAGACCAGCAGGGACCTGCCAAAGTTAAACCATTTGGCCAGGAGAGCCCTTTTATGCAGACTTTTGCCAGATTTCGATACCCAAAATTTTTGCGATTTTCACAGAATTTTTTTCAAAAGCCGATTCCAAAGCAACTAATAGAGCTTTGCGATCGCAATCACTTCCAGAATCTGCCCCACGAAGTCTACTTTCATGATAAAGCACGAGGGACCTGCCAAAGTTAAACCATTTGGCCAGGAGAGCCCTTTTTTGAAGGCATGTGCTCGATTTCGTCGCGAAATTTTTTTGGCGAATTTTACGACATCTCATTTTTAAAAGTCGATTCCACAGCGACTAATAGAGCTTTGCGATCGCAATCACTTCCAGAATGTGCAAAAGATATTCTAGTTTCATAACAGACCAGCAGGGACCTGCCAAAGTTAAACCATTTGGCCAGGAGAGCCCTTTTATGCAGACTTTTGCCAGATTTCGATACCCAAAATTTTTGCGATTTTCACAGAATTTTTTTCAAAAGCCGATTCCAAAGCAACTAATAGAGCTTTGCGATCGCAATCACTTCCAGAATCTGCCCCACGAAGTCTACTTTCATGATAAAGCACGAGGGACCTGCCAAAGTTAAACCATTTGGCCAGGAGAGCCCTTTTTTGAAGGCATGTGCTCGATTTCGTCGCGAAATTTTTTTGGCGAATTTTACGACATCTCATTTTTAAAAGTCGATTCCACAGCGACTAATAGAGCTTTGCGATCGCAATCACTTCCAGAATGTGCAAAAGATATTCTAGTTTCATAACAGACCAGCAGGGACCTGCCAAAGTTAAACCATTTGGCCAGGAGAGCCCTTTTATGCAGACTTTTGCCAGATTTCGATACCCAAAATTTTTGCGATTTTCACAGAATTTTTTTCAAAAGCCGATTCCAAAGCAACTAATAGAGCTTTGCGATCGCAATCACTTCCAGAATCTGCCCCACGAAGTCTACTTTCATGATAAAGCACGAGGGACCTGCCAAAGTTAAACCATTTGGCCAGGAGAGCCCTTTTTTGAAGGCATGTGCTCGATTTCGTCGCGAAATTTTTTTGGCGAATTTTACGACATCTCATTTTTAAAAGTCGATTCCACAGCGACTAATAGAGCTTTGCGATCGCAATCACTTCCAGAATGTGCAAAAGATATTCTAGTTTCATAACAGACCAGCAGGGACCTGCCAAAGTTAAACCATTTGGCCAGGAGAGCCCTTTTATGCAGACTTTTGCCAGATTTCGATACCCAAAATTTTTGCGATTTTCACAGAATTTTTTTCAAAAGCCGATTCCAAAGCAACTAATAGAGCTTTGCGATCGCAATCACTTCCAGAATCTGCCCCACGAAGTCTACTTTCATGATAAAGCACGAGGGACCTGCCAAAGTTAAACCATTTGGCCAGGAGAGCCCTTTTTTGAAGGCATGTGCTCGATTTCGTCGCGAAATTTTTTTGGCGAATTTTACGACATCTCATTTTTAAAAGTCGATTCCACAGCGACTAATAGAGCTTTGCGATCGCAATCACTTCCAGAATGTGCAAAAGATATTCTAGTTTCATAACAGACCAGCAGGGACCTGCCAAAGTTAAACCATTTGGCCAGGAGAGCCCTTTTATGCAGACTTTTGCCAGATTTCGATACCCAAAATTTTTGCGATTTTCACAGAATTTTTTTCAAAAGCCGATTCCAAAGCAACTAATAGAGCTTTGCGATCGCAATCACTTCCAGAATCTGCCCCACGAAGTCTACTTTCATGATAAAGCACGAGGGACCTGCCAAAGTTAAACCATTTGGCCAGGAGAGCCCTTTTTTGAAGGCATGTGCTCGATTTCGTCGCGAAATTTTTTTGGCGAATTTTACGACATCTCATTTTTAAAAGTCGATTCCACAGCGACTAATAGAGCTTTGCGATCGCAATCACTTCCAGAATGTGCAAAAGATATTCTAGTTTCATAACAGACCAGCAGGGACCTGCCAAAGTTAAACCATTTGGCCAGGAGAGCCCTTTTATGCAGACTTTTGCCAGATTTCGATACCCAAAATTTTTGCGATTTTCACAGAATTTTTTTCAAAAGCCGATTCCAAAGCAACTAATAGAGCTTTGCGATCGCAATCACTTCCAGAATCTGCCCCACGAAGTCTACTTTCATGATAAAGCACGAGGGACCTGCCAAAGTTAAACCATTTGGCCAGGAGAGCCCTTTTTTGAAGGCATGTGCTCGATTTCGTCGCGAAATTTTTTTGGCGAATTTTACGACATCTCATTTTTAAAAGTCGATTCCACAGCGACTAATAGAGCTTTGCGATCGCAATCACTTCCAGAATGTGCAAAAGATATTCTAGTTTCATAACAGACCAGCAGGGACCTGCCAAAGTTAAACCATTTGGCCAGGAGAGCCCTTTTATGCAGACTTTTGCCAGATTTCGATACCCAAAATTTTTGCGATTTTCACAGAATTTTTTTCAAAAGCCGATTCCAAAGCAACTAATAGAGCTTTGCGATCGCAATCACTTCCAGAATCTGCCCCACGAAGTCTACTTTCATGATAAAGCACGAGGGACCTGCCAAAGTTAAACCATTTGGCCAGGAGAGCCCTTTTTTGAAGGCATGTGCTCGATTTCGTCGCGAAATTTTTTTGGCGAATTTTACGACATCTCATTTTTAAAAGTCGATTCCACAGCGACTAATAGAGCTTTGCGATCGCAATCACTTCCAGAATGTGCAAAAGATATTCTAGTTTCATAACAGACCAGCAGGGACCTGCCAAAGTTAAACCATTTGGCCAGGAGAGCCCTTTTATGCAGACTTTTGCCAGATTTCGATACCCAAAATTTTTGCGATTTTCACAGAATTTTTTTCAAAAGCCGATTCCAAAGCAACTAATAGAGCTTTGCGATCGCAATCACTTCCAGAATCTGCCCCACGAAGTCTACTTTCATGATAAAGCACGAGGGACCTGCCAAAGTTAAACCATTTGGCCAGGAGAGCCCTTTTTTGAAGGCATGTGCTCGATTTCGTCGCGAAATTTTTTTGGCGAATTTTACGACATCTCATTTTTAAAAGTCGATTCCACAGCGACTAATAGAGCTTTGCGATCGCAATCACTTCCAGAATGTGCAAAAGATATTCTAGTTTCATAACAGACCAGCAGGGACCTGCCAAAGTTAAACCATTTGGCCAGGAGAGCCCTTTTATGCAGACTTTTGCCAGATTTCGATACCCAAAATTTTTGCGATTTTCACAGAATTTTTTTCAAAAGCCGATTCCAAAGCAACTAATAGAGCTTTGCGATCGCAATCACTTCCAGAATCTGCCCCACGAAGTCTACTTTCATGATAAAGCACGAGGGACCTGCCAAAGTTAAACCATTTGGCCAGGAGAGCCCTTTTTTGAAGGCATGTGCTCGATTTCGTCGCGAAATTTTTTTGGCGAATTTTACGACATCTCATTTTTAAAAGTCGATTCCACAGCGACTAATAGAGCTTTGCGATCGCAATCACTTCCAGAATGTGCAAAAGATATTCTAGTTTCATAACAGACCAGCAGGGACCTGCCAAAGTTAAACCATTTGGCCAGGAGAGCCCTTTTATGCAGACTTTTGCCAGATTTCGATACCCAAAATTTTTGCGATTTTCACAGAATTTTTTTCAAAAGCCGATTCCAAAGCAACTAATAGAGCTTTGCGATCGCAATCACTTCCAGAATCTGCCCCACGAAGTCTACTTTCATGATAAAGCACGAGGGACCTGCCAAAGTTAAACCATTTGGCCAGGAGAGCCCTTTTTTGAAGGCATGTGCTCGATTTCGTCGCGAAATTTTTTTGGCGAATTTTACGACATCTCATTTTTAAAAGTCGATTCCACAGCGACTAATAGAGCTTTGCGATCGCAATCACTTCCAGAATGTGCAAAAGATATTCTAGTTTCATAACAGACCAGCAGGGACCTGCCAAAGTTAAACCATTTGGCCAGGAGAGCCCTTTTATGCAGACTTTTGCCAGATTTCGATACCCAAAATTTTTGCGATTTTCACAGAATTTTTTTCAAAAGCCGATTCCAAAGCAACTAATAGAGCTTTGCGATCGCAATCACTTCCAGAATCTGCCCCACGAAGTCTACTTTCATGATAAAGCACGAGGGACCTGCCAAAGTTAAACCATTTGGCCAGGAGAGCCCTTTTTTGAAGGCATGTGCTCGATTTCGTCGCGAAATTTTTTTGGCGAATTTTACGACATCTCATTTTTAAAAGTCGATTCCACAGCGACTAATAGAGCTTTGCGATCGCAATCACTTCCAGAATGTGCAAAAGATATTCTAGTTTCATAACAGACCAGCAGGGACCTGCCAAAGTTAAACCATTTGGCCAGGAGAGCCCTTTTATGCAGACTTTTGCCAGATTTCGATACCCAAAATTTTTGCGATTTTCACAGAATTTTTTTCAAAAGCCGATTCCAAAGCAACTAATAGAGCTTTGCGATCGCAATCACTTCCAGAATCTGCCCCACGAAGTCTACTTTCATGATAAAGCACGAGGGACCTGCCAAAGTTAAACCATTTGGCCAGGAGAGCCCTTTTTTGAAGGCATGTGCTCGATTTCGTCGCGAAATTTTTTTGGCGAATTTTACGACATCTCATTTTTAAAAGTCGATTCCACAGCGACTAATAGAGCTTTGCGATCGCAATCACTTCCAGAATGTGCAAAAGATATTCTAGTTTCATAACAGACCAGCAGGGACCTGCCAAAGTTAAACCATTTGGCCAGGAGAGCCCTTTTATGCAGACTTTTGCCAGATTTCGATACCCAAAATTTTTGCGATTTTCACAGAATTTTTTTCAAAAGCCGATTCCAAAGCAACTAATAGAGCTTTGCGATCGCAATCACTTCCAGAATCTGCCCCACGAAGTCTACTTTCATGATAAAGCACGAGGGACCTGCCAAAGTTAAACCATTTGGCCAGGAGAGCCCTTTTTTGAAGGCATGTGCTCGATTTCGTCGCGAAATTTTTTTGGCGAATTTTACGACATCTCATTTTTAAAAGTCGATTCCACAGCGACTAATAGAGCTTTGCGATCGCAATCACTTCCAGAATGTGCAAAAGATATTCTAGTTTCATAACAGACCAGCAGGGACCTGCCAAAGTTAAACCATTTGGCCAGGAGAGCCCTTTTATGCAGACTTTTGCCAGATTTCGATACCCAAAATTTTTGCGATTTTCACAGAATTTTTTTCAAAAGCCGATTCCAAAGCAACTAATAGAGCTTTGCGATCGCAATCACTTCCAGAATCTGCCCCACGAAGTCTACTTTCATGATAAAGCACGAGGGACCTGCCAAAGTTAAACCATTTGGCCAGGAGAGCCCTTTTTTGAAGGCATGTGCTCGATTTCGTCGCGAAATTTTTTTGGCGAATTTTACGACATCTCATTTTTAAAAGTCGATTCCACAGCGACTAATAGAGCTTTGCGATCGCAATCACTTCCAGAATGTGCAAAAGATATTCTAGTTTCATAACAGACCAGCAGGGACCTGCCAAAGTTAAACCATTTGGCCAGGAGAGCCCTTTTATGCAGACTTTTGCCAGATTTCGATACCCAAAATTTTTGCGATTTTCACAGAATTTTTTTCAAAAGCCGATTCCAAAGCAACTAATAGAGCTTTGCGATCGCAATCACTTCCAGAATCTGCCCCACGAAGTCTACTTTCATGATAAAGCACGAGGGACCTGCCAAAGTTAAACCATTTGGCCAGGAGAGCCCTTTTTTGAAGGCATGTGCTCGATTTCGTCGCGAAATTTTTTTGGCGAATTTTACGACATCTCATTTTTAAAAGTCGATTCCACAGCGACTAATAGAGCTTTGCGATCGCAATCACTTCCAGAATGTGCAAAAGATATTCTAGTTTCATAACAGACCAGCAGGGACCTGCCAAAGTTAAACCATTTGGCCAGGAGAGCCCTTTTATGCAGACTTTTGCCAGATTTCGATACCCAAAATTTTTGCGATTTTCACAGAATTTTTTTCAAAAGCCGATTCCAAAGCAACTAATAGAGCTTTGCGATCGCAATCACTTCCAGAATCTGCCCCACGAAGTCTACTTTCATGATAAAGCACGAGGGACCTGCCAAAGTTAAACCATTTGGCCAGGAGAGCCCTTTTTTGAAGGCATGTGCTCGATTTCGTCGCGAAATTTTTTTGGCGAATTTTACGACATCTCATTTTTAAAAGTCGATTCCACAGCGACTAATAGAGCTTTGCGATCGCAATCACTTCCAGAATGTGCAAAAGATATTCTAGTTTCATAACAGACCAGCAGGGACCTGCCAAAGTTAAACCATTTGGCCAGGAGAGCCCTTTTATGCAGACTTTTGCCAGATTTCGATACCCAAAATTTTTGCGATTTTCACAGAATTTTTTTCAAAAGCCGATTCCAAAGCAACTAATAGAGCTTTGCGATCGCAATCACTTCCAGAATCTGCCCCACGAAGTCTACTTTCATGATAAAGCACGAGGGACCTGCCAAAGTTAAACCATTTGGCCAGGAGAGCCCTTTTTTGAAGGCATGTGCTCGATTTCGTCGCGAAATTTTTTTGGCGAATTTTACGACATCTCATTTTTAAAAGTCGATTCCACAGCGACTAATAGAGCTTTGCGATCGCAATCACTTCCAGAATGTGCAAAAGATATTCTAGTTTCATAACAGACCAGCAGGGACCTGCCAAAGTTAAACCATTTGGCCAGGAGAGCCCTTTTATGCAGACTTTTGCCAGATTTCGATACCCAAAATTTTTGCGATTTTCACAGAATTTTTTTCAAAAGCCGATTCCAAAGCAACTAATAGAGCTTTGCGATCGCAATCACTTCCAGAATCTGCCCCACGAAGTCTACTTTCATGATAAAGCACGAGGGACCTGCCAAAGTTAAACCATTTGGCCAGGAGAGCCCTTTTTTGAAGGCATGTGCTCGATTTCGTCGCGAAATTTTTTTGGCGAATTTTACGACATCTCATTTTTAAAAGTCGATTCCACAGCGACTAATAGAGCTTTGCGATCGCAATCACTTCCAGAATGTGCAAAAGATATTCTAGTTTCATAACAGACCAGCAGGGACCTGCCAAAGTTAAACCATTTGGCCAGGAGAGCCCTTTTATGCAGACTTTTGCCAGATTTCGATACCCAAAATTTTTGCGATTTTCACAGAATTTTTTTCAAAAGCCGATTCCAAAGCAACTAATAGAGCTTTGCGATCGCAATCACTTCCAGAATCTGCCCCACGAAGTCTACTTTCATGATAAAGCACGAGGGACCTGCCAAAGTTAAACCATTTGGCCAGGAGAGCCCTTTTTTGAAGGCATGTGCTCGATTTCGTCGCGAAATTTTTTTGGCGAATTTTACGACATCTCATTTTTAAAAGTCGATTCCACAGCGACTAATAGAGCTTTGCGATCGCAATCACTTCCAGAATGTGCAAAAGATATTCTAGTTTCATAACAGACCAGCAGGGACCTGCCAAAGTTAAACCATTTGGCCAGGAGAGCCCTTTTATGCAGACTTTTGCCAGATTTCGATACCCAAAATTTTTGCGATTTTCACAGAATTTTTTTCAAAAGCCGATTCCAAAGCAACTAATAGAGCTTTGCGATCGCAATCACTTCCAGAATCTGCCCCACGAAGTCTACTTTCATGATAAAGCACGAGGGACCTGCCAAAGTTAAACCATTTGGCCAGGAGAGCCCTTTTTTGAAGGCATGTGCTCGATTTCGTCGCGAAATTTTTTTGGCGAATTTTACGACATCTCATTTTTAAAAGTCGATTCCACAGCGACTAATAGAGCTTTGCGATCGCAATCACTTCCAGAATGTGCAAAAGATATTCTAGTTTCATAACAGACCAGCAGGGACCTGCCAAAGTTAAACCATTTGGCCAGGAGAGCCCTTTTATGCAGACTTTTGCCAGATTTCGATACCCAAAATTTTTGCGATTTTCACAGAATTTTTTTCAAAAGCCGATTCCAAAGCAACTAATAGAGCTTTGCGATCGCAATCACTTCCAGAATCTGCCCCACGAAGTCTACTTTCATGATAAAGCACGAGGGACCTGCCAAAGTTAAACCATTTGGCCAGGAGAGCCCTTTTTTGAAGGCATGTGCTCGATTTCGTCGCGAAATTTTTTTGGCGAATTTTACGACATCTCATTTTTAAAAGTCGATTCCACAGCGACTAATAGAGCTTTGCGATCGCAATCACTTCCAGAATGTGCAAAAGATATTCTAGTTTCATAACAGACCAGCAGGGACCTGCCAAAGTTAAACCATTTGGCCAGGAGAGCCCTTTTATGCAGACTTTTGCCAGATTTCGATACCCAAAATTTTTGCGATTTTCACAGAATTTTTTTCAAAAGCCGATTCCAAAGCAACTAATAGAGCTTTGCGATCGCAATCACTTCCAGAATCTGCCCCACGAAGTCTACTTTCATGATAAAGCACGAGGGACCTGCCAAAGTTAAACCATTTGGCCAGGAGAGCCCTTTTTTGAAGGCATGTGCTCGATTTCGTCGCGAAATTTTTTTGGCGAATTTTACGACATCTCATTTTTAAAAGTCGATTCCACAGCGACTAATAGAGCTTTGCGATCGCAATCACTTCCAGAATGTGCAAAAGATATTCTAGTTTCATAACAGACCAGCAGGGACCTGCCAAAGTTAAACCATTTGGCCAGGAGAGCCCTTTTATGCAGACTTTTGCCAGATTTCGATACCCAAAATTTTTGCGATTTTCACAGAATTTTTTTCAAAAGCCGATTCCAAAGCAACTAATAGAGCTTTGCGATCGCAATCACTTCCAGAATCTGCCCCACGAAGTCTACTTTCATGATAAAGCACGAGGGACCTGCCAAAGTTAAACCATTTGGCCAGGAGAGCCCTTTTTTGAAGGCATGTGCTCGATTTCGTCGCGAAATTTTTTTGGCGAATTTTACGACATCTCATTTTTAAAAGTCGATTCCACAGCGACTAATAGAGCTTTGCGATCGCAATCACTTCCAGAATGTGCAAAAGATATTCTAGTTTCATAACAGACCAGCAGGGACCTGCCAAAGTTAAACCATTTGGCCAGGAGAGCCCTTTTATGCAGACTTTTGCCAGATTTCGATACCCAAAATTTTTGCGATTTTCACAGAATTTTTTTCAAAAGCCGATTCCAAAGCAACTAATAGAGCTTTGCGATCGCAATCACTTCCAGAATCTGCCCCACGAAGTCTACTTTCATGATAAAGCACGAGGGACCTGCCAAAGTTAAACCATTTGGCCAGGAGAGCCCTTTTTTGAAGGCATGTGCTCGATTTCGTCGCGAAATTTTTTTGGCGAATTTTACGACATCTCATTTTTAAAAGTCGATTCCACAGCGACTAATAGAGCTTTGCGATCGCAATCACTTCCAGAATGTGCAAAAGATATTCTAGTTTCATAACAGACCAGCAGGGACCTGCCAAAGTTAAACCATTTGGCCAGGAGAGCCCTTTTATGCAGACTTTTGCCAGATTTCGATACCCAAAATTTTTGCGATTTTCACAGAATTTTTTTCAAAAGCCGATTCCAAAGCAACTAATAGAGCTTTGCGATCGCAATCACTTCCAGAATCTGCCCCACGAAGTCTACTTTCATGATAAAGCACGAGGGACCTGCCAAAGTTAAACCATTTGGCCAGGAGAGCCCTTTTTTGAAGGCATGTGCTCGATTTCGTCGCGAAATTTTTTTGGCGAATTTTACGACATCTCATTTTTAAAAGTCGATTCCACAGCGACTAATAGAGCTTTGCGATCGCAATCACTTCCAGAATGTGCAAAAGATATTCTAGTTTCATAACAGACCAGCAGGGACCTGCCAAAGTTAAACCATTTGGCCAGGAGAGCCCTTTTATGCAGACTTTTGCCAGATTTCGATACCCAAAATTTTTGCGATTTTCACAGAATTTTTTTCAAAAGCCGATTCCAAAGCAACTAATAGAGCTTTGCGATCGCAATCACTTCCAGAATCTGCCCCACGAAGTCTACTTTCATGATAAAGCACGAGGGACCTGCCAAAGTTAAACCATTTGGCCAGGAGAGCCCTTTTTTGAAGGCATGTGCTCGATTTCGTCGCGAAATTTTTTTGGCGAATTTTACGACATCTCATTTTTAAAAGTCGATTCCACAGCGACTAATAGAGCTTTGCGATCGCAATCACTTCCAGAATGTGCAAAAGATATTCTAGTTTCATAACAGACCAGCAGGGACCTGCCAAAGTTAAACCATTTGGCCAGGAGAGCCCTTTTATGCAGACTTTTGCCAGATTTCGATACCCAAAATTTTTGCGATTTTCACAGAATTTTTTTCAAAAGCCGATTCCAAAGCAACTAATAGAGCTTTGCGATCGCAATCACTTCCAGAATCTGCCCCACGAAGTCTACTTTCATGATAAAGCACGAGGGACCTGCCAAAGTTAAACCATTTGGCCAGGAGAGCCCTTTTTTGAAGGCATGTGCTCGATTTCGTCGCGAAATTTTTTTGGCGAATTTTACGACATCTCAGTTTTAAAAGTCGATTCCACAGCGACTAATAGAGCTTTGCGATCGCAATCACTTCCAGAATGTGCAAAAGATATTCTAGTTTCATAACAGACCAGCAGGGACCTGCCAAAGTTAAACCATTTGGCCAGGAGAGCCCTTTTATGCAGACTTTTGCCAGATTTCGATACCCAAAATTTTTGCGATTTTCACAGAATTTTTTTCAAAAGCCGATTCCAAAGCAACTAATAGAGCTTTGCGATCGCAATCACTTCCAGAATCTGCCCCACGAAGTCTACTTTCATGATAAAGCACGAGGGACCTGCCAAAGTTAAACCATTTGGCCAGGAGAGCCCTTTTTTGAAGGCATGTGCTCGATTTCGTCGCGAAATTTTTTTGGCGAATTTTACGACATCTCATTTTTAAAAGTCGATTCCACAGCGACTAATAGAGCTTTGCGATCGCAATCACTTCCAGAATGTGCAAAAGATATTCTAGTTTCATAACAGACCAGCAGGGACCTGCCAAAGTTAAACCATTTGGCCAGGAGAGCCCTTTTATGCAGACTTTTGCCAGATTTCGATACCCAAAATTTTTGCGATTTTCACAGAATTTTTTTCAAAAGCCGATTCCAAAGCAACTAATAGAGCTTTGCGATCGCAATCACTTCCAGAATCTGCCCCACGAAGTCTACTTTCATGATAAAGCACGAGGGACCTGCCAAAGTTAAACCATTTGGCCAGGAGAGCCCTTTTTTGAAGGCATGTGCTCGATTTCGTCGCGAAATTTTTTTGGCGAATTTTACGACATCTCATTTTTAAAAGTCGATTCCACAGCGACTAATAGAGCTTTGCGATCGCAATCACTTCCAGAATGTGCAAAAGATATTCTAGTTTCATAACAGACCAGCAGGGACCTGCCAAAGTTAAACCATTTGGCCAGGAGAGCCCTTTTATGCAGACTTTTGCCAGATTTCGATACCCAAAATTTTTGCGATTTTCACAGAATTTTTTTCAAAAGCCGATTCCAAAGCAACTAATAGAGCTTTGCGATCGCAATCACTTCCAGAATCTGCCCCACGAAGTCTACTTTCATGATAAAGCACGAGGGACCTGCCAAAGTTAAACCATTTGGCCAGGAGAGCCCTTTTTTGAAGGCATGTGCTCGATTTCGTCGCGAAATTTTTTTGGCGAATTTTACGACATCTCATTTTTAAAAGTCGATTCCACAGCGACTAATAGAGCTTTGCGATCGCAATCACTTCCAGAATGTGCAAAAGATATTCTAGTTTCATAACAGACCAGCAGGGACCTGCCAAAGTTAAACCATTTGGCCAGGAGAGCCCTTTTATGCAGACTTTTGCCAGATTTCGATACCCAAAATTTTTGCGATTTTCACAGAATTTTTTTCAAAAGCCGATTCCAAAGCAACTAATAGAGCTTTGCGATCGCAATCACTTCCAGAATCTGCCCCACGAAGTCTACTTTCATGATAAAGCACGAGGGACCTGCCAAAGTTAAACCATTTGGCCAGGAGAGCCCTTTTTTGAAGGCATGTGCTCGATTTCGTCGCGAAATTTTTTTGGCGAATTTTACGACATCTCATTTTTAAAAGTCGATTCCACAGCGACTAATAGAGCTTTGCGATCGCAATCACTTCCAGAATGTGCAAAAGATATTCTAGTTTCATAACAGACCAGCAGGGACCTGCCAAAGTTAAACCATTTGGCCAGGAGAGCCCTTTTATGCAGACTTTTGCCAGATTTCGATACCCAAAATTTTTGCGATTTTCACAGAATTTTTTTCAAAAGCCGATTCCAAAGCAACTAATAGAGCTTTGCGATCGCAATCACTTCCAGAATCTGCCCCACGAAGTCTACTTTCATGATAAAGCACGAGGGACCTGCCAAAGTTAAACCATTTGGCCAGGAGAGCCCTTTTTTGAAGGCATGTGCTCGATTTCGTCGCGAAATTTTTTTGGCGAATTTTACGACATCTCATTTTTAAAAGTCGATTCCACAGCGACTAATAGAGCTTTGCGATCGCAATCACTTCCAGAATGTGCAAAAGATATTCTAGTTTCATAACAGACCAGCAGGGACCTGCCAAAGTTAAACCATTTGGCCAGGAGAGCCCTTTTATGCAGACTTTTGCCAGATTTCGATACCCAAAATTTTTGCGATTTTCACAGAATTTTTTTCAAAAGCCGATTCCAAAGCAACTAATAGAGCTTTGCGATCGCAATCACTTCCAGAATCTGCCCCACGAAGTCTACTTTCATGATAAAGCACGAGGGACCTGCCAAAGTTAAACCATTTGGCCAGGAGAGCCCTTTTTTGAAGGCATGTGCTCGATTTCGTCGCGAAATTTTTTTGGCGAATTTTACGACATCTCATTTTTAAAAGTCGATTCCACAGCGACTAATAGAGCTTTGCGATCGCAATCACTTCCAGAATGTGCAAAAGATATTCTAGTTTCATAACAGACCAGCAGGGACCTGCCAAAGTTAAACCATTTGGCCAGGAGAGCCCTTTTATGCAGACTTTTGCCAGATTTCGATACCCAAAATTTTTGCGATTTTCACAGAATTTTTTTCAAAAGCCGATTCCAAAGCAACTAATAGAGCTTTGCGATCGCAATCACTTCCAGAATCTGCCCCACGAAGTCTACTTTCATGATAAAGCACGAGGGACCTGCCAAAGTTAAACCATTTGGCCAGGAGAGCCCTTTTTTGAAGGCATGTGCTCGATTTCGTCGCGAAATTTTTTTGGCGAATTTTACGACATCTCATTTTTAAAAGTCGATTCCACAGCGACTAATAGAGCTTTGCGATCGCAATCACTTCCAGAATGTGCAAAAGATATTCTAGTTTCATAACAGACCAGCAGGGACCTGCCAAAGTTAAACCATTTGGCCAGGAGAGCCCTTTTATGCAGACTTTTGCCAGATTTCGATACCCAAAATTTTTGCGATTTTCACAGAATTTTTTTCAAAAGCCGATTCCAAAGCAACTAATAGAGCTTTGCGATCGCAATCACTTCCAGAATCTGCCCCACGAAGTCTACTTTCATGATAAAGCACGAGGGACCTGCCAAAGTTAAACCATTTGGCCAGGAGAGCCCTTTTTTGAAGGCATGTGCTCGATTTCGTCGCGAAATTTTTTTGGCGAATTTTACGACATCTCATTTTTAAAAGTCGATTCCACAGCGACTAATAGAGCTTTGCGATCGCAATCACTTCCAGAATGTGCAAAAGATATTCTAGTTTCATAACAGACCAGCAGGGACCTGCCAAAGTTAAACCATTTGGCCAGGAGAGCCCTTTTATGCAGACTTTTGCCAGATTTCGATACCCAAAATTTTTGCGATTTTCACAGAATTTTTTTCAAAAGCCGATTCCAAAGCAACTAATAGAGCTTTGCGATCGCAATCACTTCCAGAATCTGCCCCACGAAGTCTACTTTCATGATAAAGCACGAGGGACCTGCCAAAGTTAAACCATTTGGCCAGGAGAGCCCTTTTTTGAAGGCATGTGCTCGATTTCGTCGCGAAATTTTTTTGGCGAATTTTACGACATCTCATTTTTAAAAGTCGATTCCACAGCGACTAATAGAGCTTTGCGATCGCAATCACTTCCAGAATGTGCAAAAGATATTCTAGTTTCATAACAGACCAGCAGGGACCTGCCAAAGTTAAACCATTTGGCCAGGAGAGCCCTTTTATGCAGACTTTTGCCAGATTTCGATACCCAAAATTTTTGCGATTTTCACAGAATTTTTTTCAAAAGCCGATTCCAAAGCAACTAATAGAGCTTTGCGATCGCAATCACTTCCAGAATCTGCCCCACGAAGTCTACTTTCATGATAAAGCACGAGGGACCTGCCAAAGTTAAACCATTTGGCCAGGAGAGCCCTTTTTTGAAGGCATGTGCTCGATTTCGTCGCGAAATTTTTTTGGCGAATTTTACGACATCTCATTTTTAAAAGTCGATTCCACAGCGACTAATAGAGCTTTGCGATCGCAATCACTTCCAGAATGTGCAAAAGATATTCTAGTTTCATAACAGACCAGCAGGGACCTGCCAAAGTTAAACCATTTGGCCAGGAGAGCCCTTTTATGCAGACTTTTGCCAGATTTCGATACCCAAAATTTTTGCGATTTTCACAGAATTTTTTTCAAAAGCCGATTCCAAAGCAACTAATAGAGCTTTGCGATCGCAATCACTTCCAGAATCTGCCCCACGAAGTCTACTTTCATGATAAAGCACGAGGGACCTGCCAAAGTTAAACCATTTGGCCAGGAGAGCCCTTTTTTGAAGGCATGTGCTCGATTTCGTCGCGAAATTTTTTTGGCGAATTTTACGACATCTCATTTTTAAAAGTCGATTCCACAGCGACTAATAGAGCTTTGCGATCGCAATCACTTCCAGAATGTGCAAAAGATATTCTAGTTTCATAACAGACCAGCAGGGACCTGCCAAAGTTAAACCATTTGGCCAGGAGAGCCCTTTTATGCAGACTTTTGCCAGATTTCGATACCCAAAATTTTTGCGATTTTCACAGAATTTTTTTCAAAAGCCGATTCCAAAGCAACTAATAGAGCTTTGCGATCGCAATCACTTCCAGAATCTGCCCCACGAAGTCTACTTTCATGATAAAGCACGAGGGACCTGCCAAAGTTAAACCATTTGGCCAGGAGAGCCCTTTTTTGAAGGCATGTGCTCGATTTCGTCGCGAAATTTTTTTGGCGAATTTTACGACATCTCATTTTTAAAAGTCGATTCCACAGCGACTAATAGAGCTTTGCGATCGCAATCACTTCCAGAATGTGCAAAAGATATTCTAGTTTCATAACAGACCAGCAGGGACCTGCCAAAGTTAAACCATTTGGCCAGGAGAGCCCTTTTATGCAGACTTTTGCCAGATTTCGATACCCAAAATTTTTGCGATTTTCACAGAATTTTTTTCAAAAGCCGATTCCAAAGCAACTAATAGAGCTTTGCGATCGCAATCACTTCCAGAATCTGCCCCACGAAGTCTACTTTCATGATAAAGCACGAGGGACCTGCCAAAGTTAAACCATTTGGCCAGGAGAGCCCTTTTTTGAAGGCATGTGCTCGATTTCGTCGCGAAATTTTTTTGGCGAATTTTACGACATCTCATTTTTAAAAGTCGATTCCACAGCGACTAATAGAGCTTTGCGATCGCAATCACTTCCAGAATGTGCAAAAGATATTCTAGTTTCATAACAGACCAGCAGGGACCTGCCAAAGTTAAACCATTTGGCCAGGAGAGCCCTTTTATGCAGACTTTTGCCAGATTTCGATACCCAAAATTTTTGCGATTTTCACAGAATTTTTTTCAAAAGCCGATTCCAAAGCAACTAATAGAGCTTTGCGATCGCAATCACTTCCAGAATCTGCCCCACGAAGTCTACTTTCATGATAAAGCACGAGGGACCTGCCAAAGTTAAACCATTTGGCCAGGAGAGCCCTTTTTTGAAGGCATGTGCTCGATTTCGTCGCGAAATTTTTTTGGCGAATTTTACGACATCTCATTTTTAAAAGTCGATTCCACAGCGACTAATAGAGCTTTGCGATCGCAATCACTTCCAGAATGTGCAAAAGATATTCTAGTTTCATAACAGACCAGCAGGGACCTGCCAAAGTTAAACCATTTGGCCAGGAGAGCCCTTTTATGCAGACTTTTGCCAGATTTCGATACCCAAAATTTTTGCGATTTTCACAGAATTTTTTTCAAAAGCCGATTCCAAAGCAACTAATAGAGCTTTGCGATCGCAATCACTTCCAGAATCTGCCCCACGAAGTCTACTTTCATGATAAAGCACGAGGGACCTGCCAAAGTTAAACCATTTGGCCAGGAGAGCCCTTTTTTGAAGGCATGTGCTCGATTTCGTCGCGAAATTTTTTTGGCGAATTTTACGACATCTCATTTTTAAAAGTCGATTCCACAGCGACTAATAGAGCTTTGCGATCGCAATCACTTCCAGAATGTGCAAAAGATATTCTAGTTTCATAACAGACCAGCAGGGACCTGCCAAAGTTAAACCATTTGGCCAGGAGAGCCCTTTTATGCAGACTTTTGCCAGATTTCGATACCCAAAATTTTTGCGATTTTCACAGAATTTTTTTCAAAAGCCGATTCCAAAGCAACTAATAGAGCTTTGCGATCGCAATCACTTCCAGAATCTGCCCCACGAAGTCTACTTTCATGATAAAGCACGAGGGACCTGCCAAAGTTAAACCATTTGGCCAGGAGAGCCCTTTTTTGAAGGCATGTGCTCGATTTCGTCGCGAAATTTTTTTGGCGAATTTTACGACATCTCATTTTTAAAAGTCGATTCCACAGCGACTAATAGAGCTTTGCGATCGCAATCACTTCCAGAATGTGCAAAAGATATTCTAGTTTCATAACAGACCAGCAGGGACCTGCCAAAGTTAAACCATTTGGCCAGGAGAGCCCTTTTATGCAGACTTTTGCCAGATTTCGATACCCAAAATTTTTGCGATTTTCACAGAATTTTTTTCAAAAGCCGATTCCAAAGCAACTAATAGAGCTTTGCGATCGCAATCACTTCCAGAATCTGCCCCACGAAGTCTACTTTCATGATAAAGCACGAGGGACCTGCCAAAGTTAAACCATTTGGCCAGGAGAGCCCTTTTTTGAAGGCATGTGCTCGATTTCGTCGCGAAATTTTTTTGGCGAATTTTACGACATCTCATTTTTAAAAGTCGATTCCACAGCGACTAATAGAGCTTTGCGATCGCAATCACTTCCAGAATGTGCAAAAGATATTCTAGTTTCATAACAGACCAGCAGGGACCTGCCAAAGTTAAACCATTTGGCCAGGAGAGCCCTTTTATGCAGACTTTTGCCAGATTTCGATACCCAAAATTTTTGCGATTTTCACAGAATTTTTTTCAAAAGCCGATTCCAAAGCAACTAATAGAGCTTTGCGATCGCAATCACTTCCAGAATCTGCCCCACGAAGTCTACTTTCATGATAAAGCACGAGGGACCTGCCAAAGTTAAACCATTTGGCCAGGAGAGCCCTTTTTTGAAGGCATGTGCTCGATTTCGTCGCGAAATTTTTTTGGCGAATTTTACGACATCTCATTTTTAAAAGTCGATTCCACAGCGACTAATAGAGCTTTGCGATCGCAATCACTTCCAGAATGTGCAAAAGATATTCTAGTTTCATAACAGACCAGCAGGGACCTGCCAAAGTTAAACCATTTGGCCAGGAGAGCCCTTTTATGCAGACTTTTGCCAGATTTCGATACCCAAAATTTTTGCGATTTTCACAGAATTTTTTTCAAAAGCCGATTCCAAAGCAACTAATAGAGCTTTGCGATCGCAATCACTTCCAGAATCTGCCCCACGAAGTCTACTTTCATGATAAAGCACGAGGGACCTGCCAAAGTTAAACCATTTGGCCAGGAGAGCCCTTTTTTGAAGGCATGTGCTCGATTTCGTCGCGAAATTTTTTTGGCGAATTTTACGACATCTCATTTTTAAAAGTCGATTCCACAGCGACTAATAGAGCTTTGCGATCGCAATCACTTCCAGAATGTGCAAAAGATATTCTAGTTTCATAACAGACCAGCAGGGACCTGCCAAAGTTAAACCATTTGGCCAGGAGAGCCCTTTTATGCAGACTTTTGCCAGATTTCGATACCCAAAATTTTTGCGATTTTCACAGAATTTTTTTCAAAAGCCGATTCCAAAGCAACTAATAGAGCTTTGCGATCGCAATCACTTCCAGAATCTGCCCCACGAAGTCTACTTTCATGATAAAGCACGAGGGACCTGCCAAAGTTAAACCATTTGGCCAGGAGAGCCCTTTTTTGAAGGCATGTGCTCGATTTCGTCGCGAAATTTTTTTGGCGAATTTTACGACATCTCATTTTTAAAAGTCGATTCCACAGCGACTAATAGAGCTTTGCGATCGCAATCACTTCCAGAATGTGCAAAAGATATTCTAGTTTCATAACAGACCAGCAGGGACCTGCCAAAGTTAAACCATTTGGCCAGGAGAGCCCTTTTATGCAGACTTTTGCCAGATTTCGATACCCAAAATTTTTGCGATTTTCACAGAATTTTTTTCAAAAGCCGATTCCAAAGCAACTAATAGAGCTTTGCGATCGCAATCACTTCCAGAATCTGCCCCACGAAGTCTACTTTCATGATAAAGCACGAGGGACCTGCCAAAGTTAAACCATTTGGCCAGGAGAGCCCTTTTTTGAAGGCATGTGCTCGATTTCGTCGCGAAATTTTTTTGGCGAATTTTACGACATCTCATTTTTAAAAGTCGATTCCACAGCGACTAATAGAGCTTTGCGATCGCAATCACTTCCAGAATGTGCAAAAGATATTCTAGTTTCATAACAGACCAGCAGGGACCTGCCAAAGTTAAACCATTTGGCCAGGAGAGCCCTTTTATGCAGACTTTTGCCAGATTTCGATACCCAAAATTTTTGCGATTTTCACAGAATTTTTTTCAAAAGCCGATTCCAAAGCAACTAATAGAGCTTTGCGATCGCAATCACTTCCAGAATCTGCCCCACGAAGTCTACTTTCATGATAAAGCACGAGGGACCTGCCAAAGTTAAACCATTTGGCCAGGAGAGCCCTTTTTTGAAGGCATGTGCTCGATTTCGTCGCGAAATTTTTTTGGCGAATTTTACGACATCTCATTTTTAAAAGTCGATTCCACAGCGACTAATAGAGCTTTGCGATCGCAATCACTTCCAGAATGTGCAAAAGATATTCTAGTTTCATAACAGACCAGCAGGGACCTGCCAAAGTTAAACCATTTGGCCAGGAGAGCCCTTTTATGCAGACTTTTGCCAGATTTCGATACCCAAAATTTTTGCGATTTTCACAGAATTTTTTTCAAAAGCCGATTCCAAAGCAACTAATAGAGCTTTGCGATCGCAATCACTTCCAGAATCTGCCCCACGAAGTCTACTTTCATGATAAAGCACGAGGGACCTGCCAAAGTTAAACCATTTGGCCAGGAGAGCCCTTTTTTGAAGGCATGTGCTCGATTTCGTCGCGAAATTTTTTTGGCGAATTTTACGACATCTCATTTTTAAAAGTCGATTCCACAGCGACTAATAGAGCTTTGCGATCGCAATCACTTCCAGAATGTGCAAAAGATATTCTAGTTTCATAACAGACCAGCAGGGACCTGCCAAAGTTAAACCATTTGGCCAGGAGAGCCCTTTTATGCAGACTTTTGCCAGATTTCGATACCCAAAATTTTTGCGATTTTCACAGAATTTTTTTCAAAAGCCGATTCCAAAGCAACTAATAGAGCTTTGCGATCGCAATCACTTCCAGAATCTGCCCCACGAAGTCTACTTTCATGATAAAGCACGAGGGACCTGCCAAAGTTAAACCATTTGGCCAGGAGAGCCCTTTTTTGAAGGCATGTGCTCGATTTCGTCGCGAAATTTTTTTGGCGAATTTTACGACATCTCATTTTTAAAAGTCGATTCCACAGCGACTAATAGAGCTTTGCGATCGCAATCACTTCCAGAATGTGCAAAAGATATTCTAGTTTCATAACAGACCAGCAGGGACCTGCCAAAGTTAAACCATTTGGCCAGGAGAGCCCTTTTATGCAGACTTTTGCCAGATTTCGATACCCAAAATTTTTGCGATTTTCACAGAATTTTTTTCAAAAGCCGATTCCAAAGCAACTAATAGAGCTTTGCGATCGCAATCACTTCCAGAATCTGCCCCACGAAGTCTACTTTCATGATAAAGCACGAGGGACCTGCCAAAGTTAAACCATTTGGCCAGGAGAGCCCTTTTTTGAAGGCATGTGCTCGATTTCGTCGCGAAATTTTTTTGGCGAATTTTACGACATCTCATTTTTAAAAGTCGATTCCACAGCGACTAATAGAGCTTTGCGATCGCAATCACTTCCAGAATGTGCAAAAGATATTCTAGTTTCATAACAGACCAGCAGGGACCTGCCAAAGTTAAACCATTTGGCCAGGAGAGCCCTTTTATGCAGACTTTTGCCAGATTTCGATACCCAAAATTTTTGCGATTTTCACAGAATTTTTTTCAAAAGCCGATTCCAAAGCAACTAATAGAGCTTTGCGATCGCAATCACTTCCAGAATCTGCCCCACGAAGTCTACTTTCATGATAAAGCACGAGGGACCTGCCAAAGTTAAACCATTTGGCCAGGAGAGCCCTTTTTTGAAGGCATGTGCTCGATTTCGTCGCGAAATTTTTTTGGCGAATTTTACGACATCTCATTTTTAAAAGTCGATTCCACAGCGACTAATAGAGCTTTGCGATCGCAATCACTTCCAGAATGTGCAAAAGATATTCTAGTTTCATAACAGACCAGCAGGGACCTGCCAAAGTTAAACCATTTGGCCAGGAGAGCCCTTTTATGCAGACTTTTGCCAGATTTCGATACCCAAAATTTTTGCGATTTTCACAGAATTTTTTTCAAAAGCCGATTCCAAAGCAACTAATAGAGCTTTGCGATCGCAATCACTTCCAGAATCTGCCCCACGAAGTCTACTTTCATGATAAAGCACGAGGGACCTGCCAAAGTTAAACCATTTGGCCAGGAGAGCCCTTTTTTGAAGGCATGTGCTCGATTTCGTCGCGAAATTTTTTTGGCGAATTTTACGACATCTCATTTTTAAAAGTCGATTCCACAGCGACTAATAGAGCTTTGCGATCGCAATCACTTCCAGAATGTGCAAAAGATATTCTAGTTTCATAACAGACCAGCAGGGACCTGCCAAAGTTAAACCATTTGGCCAGGAGAGCCCTTTTATGCAGACTTTTGCCAGATTTCGATACCCAAAATTTTTGCGATTTTCACAGAATTTTTTTCAAAAGCCGATTCCAAAGCAACTAATAGAGCTTTGCGATCGCAATCACTTCCAGAATCTGCCCCACGAAGTCTACTTTCATGATAAAGCACGAGGGACCTGCCAAAGTTAAACCATTTGGCCAGGAGAGCCCTTTTTTGAAGGCATGTGCTCGATTTCGTCGCGAAATTTTTTTGGCGAATTTTACGACATCTCATTTTTAAAAGTCGATTCCACAGCGACTAATAGAGCTTTGCGATCGCAATCACTTCCAGAATGTGCAAAAGATATTCTAGTTTCATAACAGACCAGCAGGGACCTGCCAAAGTTAAACCATTTGGCCAGGAGAGCCCTTTTATGCAGACTTTTGCCAGATTTCGATACCCAAAATTTTTGCGATTTTCACAGAATTTTTTTCAAAAGCCGATTCCAAAGCAACTAATAGAGCTTTGCGATCGCAATCACTTCCAGAATCTGCCCCACGAAGTCTACTTTCATGATAAAGCACGAGGGACCTGCCAAAGTTAAACCATTTGGCCAGGAGAGCCCTTTTTTGAAGGCATGTGCTCGATTTCGTCGCGAAATTTTTTTGGCGAATTTTACGACATCTCATTTTTAAAAGTCGATTCCACAGCGACTAATAGAGCTTTGCGATCGCAATCACTTCCAGAATGTGCAAAAGATATTCTAGTTTCATAACAGACCAGCAGGGACCTGCCAAAGTTAAACCATTTGGCCAGGAGAGCCCTTTTATGCAGACTTTTGCCAGATTTCGATACCCAAAATTTTTGCGATTTTCACAGAATTTTTTTCAAAAGCCGATTCCAAAGCAACTAATAGAGCTTTGCGATCGCAATCACTTCCAGAATCTGCCCCACGAAGTCTACTTTCATGATAAAGCACGAGGGACCTGCCAAAGTTAAACCATTTGGCCAGGAGAGCCCTTTTTTGAAGGCATGTGCTCGATTTCGTCGCGAAATTTTTTTGGCGAATTTTACGACATCTCATTTTTAAAAGTCGATTCCACAGCGACTAATAGAGCTTTGCGATCGCAATCACTTCCAGAATGTGCAAAAGATATTCTAGTTTCATAACAGACCAGCAGGGACCTGCCAAAGTTAAACCATTTGGCCAGGAGAGCCCTTTTATGCAGACTTTTGCCAGATTTCGATACCCAAAATTTTTGCGATTTTCACAGAATTTTTTTCAAAAGCCGATTCCAAAGCAACTAATAGAGCTTTGCGATCGCAATCACTTCCAGAATCTGCCCCACGAAGTCTACTTTCATGATAAAGCACGAGGGACCTGCCAAAGTTAAACCATTTGGCCAGGAGAGCCCTTTTTTGAAGGCATGTGCTCGATTTCGTCGCGAAATTTTTTTGGCGAATTTTACGACATCTCATTTTTAAAAGTCGATTCCACAGCGACTAATAGAGCTTTGCGATCGCAATCACTTCCAGAATGTGCAAAAGATATTCTAGTTTCATAACAGACCAGCAGGGACCTGCCAAAGTTAAACCATTTGGCCAGGAGAGCCCTTTTATGCAGACTTTTGCCAGATTTCGATACCCAAAATTTTTGCGATTTTCACAGAATTTTTTTCAAAAGCCGATTCCAAAGCAACTAATAGAGCTTTGCGATCGCAATCACTTCCAGAATCTGCCCCACGAAGTCTACTTTCATGATAAAGCACGAGGGACCTGCCAAAGTTAAACCATTTGGCCAGGAGAGCCCTTTTTTGAAGGCATGTGCTCGATTTCGTCGCGAAATTTTTTTGGCGAATTTTACGACATCTCATTTTTAAAAGTCGATTCCACAGCGACTAATAGAGCTTTGCGATCGCAATCACTTCCAGAATGTGCAAAAGATATTCTAGTTTCATAACAGACCAGCAGGGACCTGCCAAAGTTAAACCATTTGGCCAGGAGAGCCCTTTTATGCAGACTTTTGCCAGATTTCGATACCCAAAATTTTTGCGATTTTCACAGAATTTTTTTCAAAAGCCGATTCCAAAGCAACTAATAGAGCTTTGCGATCGCAATCACTTCCAGAATCTGCCCCACGAAGTCTACTTTCATGATAAAGCACGAGGGACCTGCCAAAGTTAAACCATTTGGCCAGGAGAGCCCTTTTTTGAAGGCATGTGCTCGATTTCGTCGCGAAATTTTTTTGGCGAATTTTACGACATCTCATTTTTAAAAGTCGATTCCACAGCGACTAATAGAGCTTTGCGATCGCAATCACTTCCAGAATGTGCAAAAGATATTCTAGTTTCATAACAGACCAGCAGGGACCTGCCAAAGTTAAACCATTTGGCCAGGAGAGCCCTTTTATGCAGACTTTTGCCAGATTTCGATACCCAAAATTTTTGCGATTTTCACAGAATTTTTTTCAAAAGCCGATTCCAAAGCAACTAATAGAGCTTTGCGATCGCAATCACTTCCAGAATCTGCCCCACGAAGTCTACTTTCATGATAAAGCACGAGGGACCTGCCAAAGTTAAACCATTTGGCCAGGAGAGCCCTTTTTTGAAGGCATGTGCTCGATTTCGTCGCGAAATTTTTTTGGCGAATTTTACGACATCTCATTTTTAAAAGTCGATTCCACAGCGACTAATAGAGCTTTGCGATCGCAATCACTTCCAGAATGTGCAAAAGATATTCTAGTTTCATAACAGACCAGCAGGGACCTGCCAAAGTTAAACCATTTGGCCAGGAGAGCCCTTTTATGCAGACTTTTGCCAGATTTCGATACCCAAAATTTTTGCGATTTTCACAGAATTTTTTTCAAAAGCCGATTCCAAAGCAACTAATAGAGCTTTGCGATCGCAATCACTTCCAGAATCTGCCCCACGAAGTCTACTTTCATGATAAAGCACGAGGGACCTGCCAAAGTTAAACCATTTGGCCAGGAGAGCCCTTTTTTGAAGGCATGTGCTCGATTTCGTCGCGAAATTTTTTTGGCGAATTTTACGACATCTCATTTTTAAAAGTCGATTCCACAGCGACTAATAGAGCTTTGCGATCGCAATCACTTCCAGAATGTGCAAAAGATATTCTAGTTTCATAACAGACCAGCAGGGACCTGCCAAAGTTAAACCATTTGGCCAGGAGAGCCCTTTTATGCAGACTTTTGCCAGATTTCGATACCCAAAATTTTTGCGATTTTCACAGAATTTTTTTCAAAAGCCGATTCCAAAGCAACTAATAGAGCTTTGCGATCGCAATCACTTCCAGAATCTGCCCCACGAAGTCTACTTTCATGATAAAGCACGAGGGACCTGCCAAAGTTAAACCATTTGGCCAGGAGAGCCCTTTTTTGAAGGCATGTGCTCGATTTCGTCGCGAAATTTTTTTGGCGAATTTTACGACATCTCATTTTTAAAAGTCGATTCCACAGCGACTAATAGAGCTTTGCGATCGCAATCACTTCCAGAATGTGCAAAAGATATTCTAGTTTCATAACAGACCAGCAGGGACCTGCCAAAGTTAAACCATTTGGCCAGGAGAGCCCTTTTATGCAGACTTTTGCCAGATTTCGATACCCAAAATTTTTGCGATTTTCACAGAATTTTTTTCAAAAGCCGATTCCAAAGCAACTAATAGAGCTTTGCGATCGCAATCACTTCCAGAATCTGCCCCACGAAGTCTACTTTCATGATAAAGCACGAGGGACCTGCCAAAGTTAAACCATTTGGCCAGGAGAGCCCTTTTTTGAAGGCATGTGCTCGATTTCGTCGCGAAATTTTTTTGGCGAATTTTACGACATCTCATTTTTAAAAGTCGATTCCACAGCGACTAATAGAGCTTTGCGATCGCAATCACTTCCAGAATGTGCAAAAGATATTCTAGTTTCATAACAGACCAGCAGGGACCTGCCAAAGTTAAACCATTTGGCCAGGAGAGCCCTTTTATGCAGACTTTTGCCAGATTTCGATACCCAAAATTTTTGCGATTTTCACAGAATTTTTTTCAAAAGCCGATTCCAAAGCAACTAATAGAGCTTTGCGATCGCAATCACTTCCAGAATCTGCCCCACGAAGTCTACTTTCATGATAAAGCACGAGGGACCTGCCAAAGTTAAACCATTTGGCCAGGAGAGCCCTTTTTTGAAGGCATGTGCTCGATTTCGTCGCGAAATTTTTTTGGCGAATTTTACGACATCTCATTTTTAAAAGTCGATTCCACAGCGACTAATAGAGCTTTGCGATCGCAATCACTTCCAGAATGTGCAAAAGATATTCTAGTTTCATAACAGACCAGCAGGGACCTGCCAAAGTTAAACCATTTGGCCAGGAGAGCCCTTTTATGCAGACTTTTGCCAGATTTCGATACCCAAAATTTTTGCGATTTTCACAGAATTTTTTTCAAAAGCCGATTCCAAAGCAACTAATAGAGCTTTGCGATCGCAATCACTTCCAGAATCTGCCCCACGAAGTCTACTTTCATGATAAAGCACGAGGGACCTGCCAAAGTTAAACCATTTGGCCAGGAGAGCCCTTTTTTGAAGGCATGTGCTCGATTTCGTCGCGAAATTTTTTTGGCGAATTTTACGACATCTCATTTTTAAAAGTCGATTCCACAGCGACTAATAGAGCTTTGCGATCGCAATCACTTCCAGAATGTGCAAAAGATATTCTAGTTTCATAACAGACCAGCAGGGACCTGCCAAAGTTAAACCATTTGGCCAGGAGAGCCCTTTTATGCAGACTTTTGCCAGATTTCGATACCCAAAATTTTTGCGATTTTCACAGAATTTTTTTCAAAAGCCGATTCCAAAGCAACTAATAGAGCTTTGCGATCGCAATCACTTCCAGAATCTGCCCCACGAAGTCTACTTTCATGATAAAGCACGAGGGACCTGCCAAAGTTAAACCATTTGGCCAGGAGAGCCCTTTTTTGAAGGCATGTGCTCGATTTCGTCGCGAAATTTTTTTGGCGAATTTTACGACATCTCATTTTTAAAAGTCGATTCCACAGCGACTAATAGAGCTTTGCGATCGCAATCACTTCCAGAATGTGCAAAAGATATTCTAGTTTCATAACAGACCAGCAGGGACCTGCCAAAGTTAAACCATTTGGCCAGGAGAGCCCTTTTATGCAGACTTTTGCCAGATTTCGATACCCAAAATTTTTGCGATTTTCACAGAATTTTTTTCAAAAGCCGATTCCAAAGCAACTAATAGAGCTTTGCGATCGCAATCACTTCCAGAATCTGCCCCACGAAGTCTACTTTCATGATAAAGCACGAGGGACCTGCCAAAGTTAAACCATTTGGCCAGGAGAGCCCTTTTTTGAAGGCATGTGCTCGATTTCGTCGCGAAATTTTTTTGGCGAATTTTACGACATCTCATTTTTAAAAGTCGATTCCACAGCGACTAATAGAGCTTTGCGATCGCAATCACTTCCAGAATGTGCAAAAGATATTCTAGTTTCATAACAGACCAGCAGGGACCTGCCAAAGTTAAACCATTTGGCCAGGAGAGCCCTTTTATGCAGACTTTTGCCAGATTTCGATACCCAAAATTTTTGCGATTTTCACAGAATTTTTTTCAAAAGCCGATTCCAAAGCAACTAATAGAGCTTTGCGATCGCAATCACTTCCAGAATCTGCCCCACGAAGTCTACTTTCATGATAAAGCACGAGGGACCTGCCAAAGTTAAACCATTTGGCCAGGAGAGCCCTTTTTTGAAGGCATGTGCTCGATTTCGTCGCGAAATTTTTTTGGCGAATTTTACGACATCTCATTTTTAAAAGTCGATTCCACAGCGACTAATAGAGCTTTGCGATCGCAATCACTTCCAGAATGTGCAAAAGATATTCTAGTTTCATAACAGACCAGCAGGGACCTGCCAAAGTTAAACCATTTGGCCAGGAGAGCCCTTTTATGCAGACTTTTGCCAGATTTCGATACCCAAAATTTTTGCGATTTTCACAGAATTTTTTTCAAAAGCCGATTCCAAAGCAACTAATAGAGCTTTGCGATCGCAATCACTTCCAGAATCTGCCCCACGAAGTCTACTTTCATGATAAAGCACGAGGGACCTGCCAAAGTTAAACCATTTGGCCAGGAGAGCCCTTTTTTGAAGGCATGTGCTCGATTTCGTCGCGAAATTTTTTTGGCGAATTTTACGACATCTCATTTTTAAAAGTCGATTCCACAGCGACTAATAGAGCTTTGCGATCGCAATCACTTCCAGAATGTGCAAAAGATATTCTAGTTTCATAACAGACCAGCAGGGACCTGCCAAAGTTAAACCATTTGGCCAGGAGAGCCCTTTTATGCAGACTTTTGCCAGATTTCGATACCCAAAATTTTTGCGATTTTCACAGAATTTTTTTCAAAAGCCGATTCCAAAGCAACTAATAGAGCTTTGCGATCGCAATCACTTCCAGAATCTGCCCCACGAAGTCTACTTTCATGATAAAGCACGAGGGACCTGCCAAAGTTAAACCATTTGGCCAGGAGAGCCCTTTTTTGAAGGCATGTGCTCGATTTCGTCGCGAAATTTTTTTGGCGAATTTTACGACATCTCATTTTTAAAAGTCGATTCCACAGCGACTAATAGAGCTTTGCGATCGCAATCACTTCCAGAATGTGCAAAAGATATTCTAGTTTCATAACAGACCAGCAGGGACCTGCCAAAGTTAAACCATTTGGCCAGGAGAGCCCTTTTATGCAGACTTTTGCCAGATTTCGATACCCAAAATTTTTGCGATTTTCACAGAATTTTTTTCAAAAGCCGATTCCAAAGCAACTAATAGAGCTTTGCGATCGCAATCACTTCCAGAATCTGCCCCACGAAGTCTACTTTCATGATAAAGCACGAGGGACCTGCCAAAGTTAAACCATTTGGCCAGGAGAGCCCTTTTTTGAAGGCATGTGCTCGATTTCGTCGCGAAATTTTTTTGGCGAATTTTACGACATCTCATTTTTAAAAGTCGATTCCACAGCGACTAATAGAGCTTTGCGATCGCAATCACTTCCAGAATGTGCAAAAGATATTCTAGTTTCATAACAGACCAGCAGGGACCTGCCAAAGTTAAACCATTTGGCCAGGAGAGCCCTTTTATGCAGACTTTTGCCAGATTTCGATACCCAAAATTTTTGCGATTTTCACAGAATTTTTTTCAAAAGCCGATTCCAAAGCAACTAATAGAGCTTTGCGATCGCAATCACTTCCAGAATCTGCCCCACGAAGTCTACTTTCATGATAAAGCACGAGGGACCTGCCAAAGTTAAACCATTTGGCCAGGAGAGCCCTTTTTTGAAGGCATGTGCTCGATTTCGTCGCGAAATTTTTTTGGCGAATTTTACGACATCTCATTTTTAAAAGTCGATTCCACAGCGACTAATAGAGCTTTGCGATCGCAATCACTTCCAGAATGTGCAAAAGATATTCTAGTTTCATAACAGACCAGCAGGGACCTGCCAAAGTTAAACCATTTGGCCAGGAGAGCCCTTTTATGCAGACTTTTGCCAGATTTCGATACCCAAAATTTTTGCGATTTTCACAGAATTTTTTTCAAAAGCCGATTCCAAAGCAACTAATAGAGCTTTGCGATCGCAATCACTTCCAGAATCTGCCCCACGAAGTCTACTTTCATGATAAAGCACGAGGGACCTGCCAAAGTTAAACCATTTGGCCAGGAGAGCCCTTTTTTGAAGGCATGTGCTCGATTTCGTCGCGAAATTTTTTTGGCGAATTTTACGACATCTCATTTTTAAAAGTCGATTCCACAGCGACTAATAGAGCTTTGCGATCGCAATCACTTCCAGAATGTGCAAAAGATATTCTAGTTTCATAACAGACCAGCAGGGACCTGCCAAAGTTAAACCATTTGGCCAGGAGAGCCCTTTTATGCAGACTTTTGCCAGATTTCGATACCCAAAATTTTTGCGATTTTCACAGAATTTTTTTCAAAAGCCGATTCCAAAGCAACTAATAGAGCTTTGCGATCGCAATCACTTCCAGAATCTGCCCCACGAAGTCTACTTTCATGATAAAGCACGAGGGACCTGCCAAAGTTAAACCATTTGGCCAGGAGAGCCCTTTTTTGAAGGCATGTGCTCGATTTCGTCGCGAAATTTTTTTGGCGAATTTTACGACATCTCATTTTTAAAAGTCGATTCCACAGCGACTAATAGAGCTTTGCGATCGCAATCACTTCCAGAATGTGCAAAAGATATTCTAGTTTCATAACAGACCAGCAGGGACCTGCCAAAGTTAAACCATTTGGCCAGGAGAGCCCTTTTATGCAGACTTTTGCCAGATTTCGATACCCAAAATTTTTGCGATTTTCACAGAATTTTTTTCAAAAGCCGATTCCAAAGCAACTAATAGAGCTTTGCGATCGCAATCACTTCCAGAATCTGCCCCACGAAGTCTACTTTCATGATAAAGCACGAGGGACCTGCCAAAGTTAAACCATTTGGCCAGGAGAGCCCTTTTTTGAAGGCATGTGCTCGATTTCGTCGCGAAATTTTTTTGGCGAATTTTACGACATCTCATTTTTAAAAGTCGATTCCACAGCGACTAATAGAGCTTTGCGATCGCAATCACTTCCAGAATGTGCAAAAGATATTCTAGTTTCATAACAGACCAGCAGGGACCTGCCAAAGTTAAACCATTTGGCCAGGAGAGCCCTTTTATGCAGACTTTTGCCAGATTTCGATACCCAAAATTTTTGCGATTTTCACAGAATTTTTTTCAAAAGCCGATTCCAAAGCAACTATAGAGCTTTGCGATCGCAATCACTTCCAGAATCTGCCCCACGAAGTCTACTTTCATGATAAAGCACGAGGGACCTGCCAAAGTTAAACCATTTGGCCAGGAGAGCCCTTTTTTGAAGGCATGTGCTCGATTTCGTCGCGAAATTTTTTTGGCGAATTTTACGACATCTCATTTTTAAAAGTCGATTCCACAGCGACTAATAGAGCTTTGCGATCGCAATCACTTCCAGAATGTGCAAAAGATATTCTAGTTTCATAACAGACCAGCAGGGACCTGCCAAAGTTAAACCATTTGGCCAGGAGAGCCCTTTTATGCAGACTTTTGCCAGATTTCGATACCCAAAATTTTTGCGATTTTCACAGAATTTTTTTCAAAAGCCGATTCCAAAGTGAACTAATAGAGCTTTGCGATCGCAATCACTTCCAGAATCTGCCCCACGAAGTCTACTTTCATGATAAAGCACGAGGGACCTGCCAAAGTTAAACCATTTGGCCAGGAGAGCCCTTTTTTGAAGGCATGTGCTCGATTTCGTCGCGAAATTTTTTTGGCGAATTTTACGACATCTCATTTTTAAAAGTCGATTCCACAGCGACTAATAGAGCTTTGCGATCGCAATCACTTCCAGAATGTGCAAAAGATATTCTAGTTTCATAACAGACCAGCAGGGACCTGCCAAAGTTAAACCATTTGGCCAGGAGAGCCCTTTTATGCAGACTTTTGCCAGATTTCGATACCCAAAATTTTTGCGATTTTCACAGAATTTTTTTCAAAAGCCGATTCCAAAGCAACTAATAGAGCTTTGCGATCGCAATCACTTCCAGAATCTGCCCCACGAAGTCTACTTTCATGATAAAGCACGAGGGACCTGCCAAAGTTAAACCATTTGGCCAGGAGAGCCCTTTTTTGAAGGCATGTGCTCGATTTCGTCGCGAAATTTTTTTGGCGAATTTTACGACATCTCATTTTTAAAAGTCGATTCCACAGCGACTAATAGAGCTTTGCGATCGCAATCACTTCCAGAATGTGCAAAAGATATTCTAGTTTCATAACAGACCAGCAGGGACCTGCCAAAGTTAAACCATTTGGCCAGGAGAGCCCTTTTATGCAGACTTTTGCCAGATTTCGATACCCAAAATTTTTGCGATTTTCACAGAATTTTTTTCAAAAGCCGATTCCAAAGCAACTAATAGAGCTTTGCGATCGCAATCACTTCCAGAATCTGCCCCACGAAGTCTACTTTCATGATAAAGCACGAGGGACCTGCCAAAGTTAAACCATTTGGCCAGGAGAGCCCTTTTTTGAAGGCATGTGCTCGATTTCGTCGCGAAATTTTTTTGGCGAATTTTACGACATCTCATTTTTAAAAGTCGATTCCACAGCGACTAATAGAGCTTTGCGATCGCAATCACTTCCAGAATGTGCAAAAGATATTCTAGTTTCATAACAGACCAGCAGGGACCTGCCAAAGTTAAACCATTTGGCCAGGAGAGCCCTTTTATGCAGACTTTTGCCAGATTTCGATACCCAAAATTTTTGCGATTTTCACAGAATTTTTTTCAAAAGCCGATTCCAAAGCAACTAATAGAGCTTTGCGATCGCAATCACTTCCAGAATCTGCCCCACGAAGTCTACTTTCATGATAAAGCACGAGGGACCTGCCAAAGTTAAACCATTTGGCCAGGAGAGCCCTTTTTTGAAGGCATGTGCTCGATTTCGTCGCGAAATTTTTTTGGCGAATTTTACGACATCTCATTTTTAAAAGTCGATTCCACAGCGACTAATAGAGCTTTGCGATCGCAATCACTTCCAGAATGTGCAAAAGATATTCTAGTTTCATAACAGACCAGCAGGGACCTGCCAAAGTTAAACCATTTGGCCAGGAGAGCCCTTTTATGCAGACTTTTGCCAGATTTCGATACCCAAAATTTTTGCGATTTTCACAGAATTTTTTTCAAAAGCCGATTCCAAAGCAACTAATAGAGCTTTGCGATCGCAATCACTTCCAGAATCTGCCCCACGAAGTCTACTTTCATGATAAAGCACGAGGGACCTGCCAAAGTTAAACCATTTGGCCAGGAGAGCCCTTTTTTGAAGGCATGTGCTCGATTTCGTCGCGAAATTTTTTTGGCGAATTTTACGACATCTCATTTTTAAAAGTCGATTCCACAGCGACTAATAGAGCTTTGCGATCGCAATCACTTCCAGAATGTGCAAAAGATATTCTAGTTTCATAACAGACCAGCAGGGACCTGCCAAAGTTAAACCATTTGGCCAGGAGAGCCCTTTTATGCAGACTTTTGCCAGATTTCGATACCCAAAATTTTTGCGATTTTCACAGAATTTTTTTCAAAAGCCGATTCCAAAGCAACTAATAGAGCTTTGCGATCGCAATCACTTCCAGAATCTGCCCCACGAAGTCTACTTTCATGATAAAGCACGAGGGACCTGCCAAAGTTAAACCATTTGGCCAGGAGAGCCCTTTTTTGAAGGCATGTGCTCGATTTCGTCGCGAAATTTTTTTGGCGAATTTTACGACATCTCATTTTTAAAAGTCGATTCCACAGCGACTAATAGAGCTTTGCGATCGCAATCACTTCCAGAATGTGCAAAAGATATTCTAGTTTCATAACAGACCAGCAGGGACCTGCCAAAGTTAAACCATTTGGCCAGGAGAGCCCTTTTATGCAGACTTTTGCCAGATTTCGATACCCAAAATTTTTGCGATTTTCACAGAATTTTTTTCAAAAGCCGATTCCAAAGCAACTAATAGAGCTTTGCGATCGCAATCACTTCCAGAATCTGCCCCACGAAGTCTACTTTCATGATAAAGCACGAGGGACCTGCCAAAGTTAAACCATTTGGCCAGGAGAGCCCTTTTTTGAAGGCATGTGCTCGATTTCGTCGCGAAATTTTTTTGGCGAATTTTACGACATCTCATTTTTAAAAGTCGATTCCACAGCGACTAATAGAGCTTTGCGATCGCAATCACTTCCAGAATGTGCAAAAGATATTCTAGTTTCATAACAGACCAGCAGGGACCTGCCAAAGTTAAACCATTTGGCCAGGAGAGCCCTTTTATGCAGACTTTTGCCAGATTTCGATACCCAAAATTTTTGCGATTTTCACAGAATTTTTTTCAAAAGCCGATTCCAAAGCAACTAATAGAGCTTTGCGATCGCAATCACTTCCAGAATCTGCCCCACGAAGTCTACTTTCATGATAAAGCACGAGGGACCTGCCAAAGTTAAACCATTTGGCCAGGAGAGCCCTTTTTTGAAGGCATGTGCTCGATTTCGTCGCGAAATTTTTTTGGCGAATTTTACGACATCTCATTTTTAAAAGTCGATTCCACAGCGACTAATAGAGCTTTGCGATCGCAATCACTTCCAGAATGTGCAAAAGATATTCTAGTTTCATAACAGACCAGCAGGGACCTGCCAAAGTTAAACCATTTGGCCAGGAGAGCCCTTTTATGCAGACTTTTGCCAGATTTCGATACCCAAAATTTTTGCGATTTTCACAGAATTTTTTTCAAAAGCCGATTCCAAAGCAACTAATAGAGCTTTGCGATCGCAATCACTTCCAGAATCTGCCCCACGAAGTCTACTTTCATGATAAAGCACGAGGGACCTGCCAAAGTTAAACCATTTGGCCAGGAGAGCCCTTTTTTGAAGGCATGTGCTCGATTTCGTCGCGAAATTTTTTTGGCGAATTTTACGACATCTCATTTTTAAAAGTCGATTCCACAGCGACTAATAGAGCTTTGCGATCGCAATCACTTCCAGAATGTGCAAAAGATATTCTAGTTTCATAACAGACCAGCAGGGACCTGCCAAAGTTAAACCATTTGGCCAGGAGAGCCCTTTTATGCAGACTTTTGCCAGATTTCGATACCCAAAATTTTTGCGATTTTCACAGAATTTTTTTCAAAAGCCGATTCCAAAGCAACTAATAGAGCTTTGCGATCGCAATCACTTCCAGAATCTGCCCCACGAAGTCTACTTTCATGATAAAGCACGAGGGACCTGCCAAAGTTAAACCATTTGGCCAGGAGAGCCCTTTTTTGAAGGCATGTGCTCGATTTCGTCGCGAAATTTTTTTGGCGAATTTTACGACATCTCATTTTTAAAAGTCGATTCCACAGCGACTAATAGAGCTTTGCGATCGCAATCACTTCCAGAATGTGCAAAAGATATTCTAGTTTCATAACAGACCAGCAGGGACCTGCCAAAGTTAAACCATTTGGCCAGGAGAGCCCTTTTATGCAGACTTTTGCCAGATTTCGATACCCAAAATTTTTGCGATTTTCACAGAATTTTTTTCAAAAGCCGATTCCAAAGCAACTAATAGAGCTTTGCGATCGCAATCACTTCCAGAATCTGCCCCACGAAGTCTACTTTCATGATAAAGCACGAGGGACCTGCCAAAGTTAAACCATTTGGCCAGGAGAGCCCTTTTTTGAAGGCATGTGCTCGATTTCGTCGCGAAATTTTTTTGGCGAATTTTACGACATCTCATTTTTAAAAGTCGATTCCACAGCGACTAATAGAGCTTTGCGATCGCAATCACTTCCAGAATGTGCAAAAGATATTCTAGTTTCATAACAGACCAGCAGGGACCTGCCAAAGTTAAACCATTTGGCCAGGAGAGCCCTTTTATGCAGACTTTTGCCAGATTTCGATACCCAAAATTTTTGCGATTTTCACAGAATTTTTTTCAAAAGCCGATTCCAAAGCAACTAATAGAGCTTTGCGATCGCAATCACTTCCAGAATCTGCCCCACGAAGTCTACTTTCATGATAAAGCACGAGGGACCTGCCAAAGTTAAACCATTTGGCCAGGAGAGCCCTTTTTTGAAGGCATGTGCTCGATTTCGTCGCGAAATTTTTTTGGCGAATTTTACGACATCTCATTTTTAAAAGTCGATTCCACAGCGACTAATAGAGCTTTGCGATCGCAATCACTTCCAGAATGTGCAAAAGATATTCTAGTTTCATAACAGACCAGCAGGGACCTGCCAAAGTTAAACCATTTGGCCAGGAGAGCCCTTTTATGCAGACTTTTGCCAGATTTCGATACCCAAAATTTTTGCGATTTTCACAGAATTTTTTTCAAAAGCCGATTCCAAAGCAACTAATAGAGCTTTGCGATCGCAATCACTTCCAGAATCTGCCCCACGAAGTCTACTTTCATGATAAAGCACGAGGGACCTGCCAAAGTTAAACCATTTGGCCAGGAGAGCCCTTTTTTGAAGGCATGTGCTCGATTTCGTCGCGAAATTTTTTTGGCGAATTTTACGACATCTCATTTTTAAAAGTCGATTCCACAGCGACTAATAGAGCTTTGCGATCGCAATCACTTCCAGAATGTGCAAAAGATATTCTAGTTTCATAACAGACCAGCAGGGACCTGCCAAAGTTAAACCATTTGGCCAGGAGAGCCCTTTTATGCAGACTTTTGCCAGATTTCGATACCCAAAATTTTTGCGATTTTCACAGAATTTTTTTCAAAAGCCGATTCCAAAGCAACTAATAGAGCTTTGCGATCGCAATCACTTCCAGAATCTGCCCCACGAAGTCTACTTTCATGATAAAGCACGAGGGACCTGCCAAAGTTAAACCATTTGGCCAGGAGAGCCCTTTTTTGAAGGCATGTGCTCGATTTCGTCGCGAAATTTTTTTGGCGAATTTTACGACATCTCATTTTTAAAAGTCGATTCCACAGCGACTAATAGAGCTTTGCGATCGCAATCACTTCCAGAATGTGCAAAAGATATTCTAGTTTCATAACAGACCAGCAGGGACCTGCCAAAGTTAAACCATTTGGCCAGGAGAGCCCTTTTATGCAGACTTTTGCCAGATTTCGATACCCAAAATTTTTGCGATTTTCACAGAATTTTTTTCAAAAGCCGATTCCAAAGCAACTAATAGAGCTTTGCGATCGCAATCACTTCCAGAATCTGCCCCACGAAGTCTACTTTCATGATAAAGCACGAGGGACCTGCCAAAGTTAAACCATTTGGCCAGGAGAGCCCTTTTTTGAAGGCATGTGCTCGATTTCGTCGCGAAATTTTTTTGGCGAATTTTACGACATCTCATTTTTAAAAGTCGATTCCACAGCGACTAATAGAGCTTTGCGATCGCAATCACTTCCAGAATGTGCAAAAGATATTCTAGTTTCATAACAGACCAGCAGGGACCTGCCAAAGTTAAACCATTTGGCCAGGAGAGCCCTTTTATGCAGACTTTTGCCAGATTTCGATACCCAAAATTTTTGCGATTTTCACAGAATTTTTTTCAAAAGCCGATTCCAAAGCAACTAATAGAGCTTTGCGATCGCAATCACTTCCAGAATCTGCCCCACGAAGTCTACTTTCATGATAAAGCACGAGGGACCTGCCAAAGTTAAACCATTTGGCCAGGAGAGCCCTTTTTTGAAGGCATGTGCTCGATTTCGTCGCGAAATTTTTTTGGCGAATTTTACGACATCTCATTTTTAAAAGTCGATTCCACAGCGACTAATAGAGCTTTGCGATCGCAATCACTTCCAGAATGTGCAAAAGATATTCTAGTTTCATAACAGACCAGCAGGGACCTGCCAAAGTTAAACCATTTGGCCAGGAGAGCCCTTTTATGCAGACTTTTGCCAGATTTCGATACCCAAAATTTTTGCGATTTTCACAGAATTTTTTTCAAAAGCCGATTCCAAAGCAACTAATAGAGCTTTGCGATCGCAATCACTTCCAGAATCTGCCCCACGAAGTCTACTTTCATGATAAAGCACGAGGGACCTGCCAAAGTTAAACCATTTGGCCAGGAGAGCCCTTTTTTGAAGGCATGTGCTCGATTTCGTCGCGAAATTTTTTTGGCGAATTTTACGACATCTCATTTTTAAAAGTCGATTCCACAGCGACTAATAGAGCTTTGCGATCGCAATCACTTCCAGAATGTGCAAAAGATATTCTAGTTTCATAACAGACCAGCAGGGACCTGCCAAAGTTAAACCATTTGGCCAGGAGAGCCCTTTTATGCAGACTTTTGCCAGATTTCGATACCCAAAATTTTTGCGATTTTCACAGAATTTTTTTCAAAAGCCGATTCCAAAGCAACTAATAGAGCTTTGCGATCGCAATCACTTCCAGAATCTGCCCCACGAAGTCTACTTTCATGATAAAGCACGAGGGACCTGCCAAAGTTAAACCATTTGGCCAGGAGAGCCCTTTTTTGAAGGCATGTGCTCGATTTCGTCGCGAAATTTTTTTGGCGAATTTTACGACATCTCATTTTTAAAAGTCGATTCCACAGCGACTAATAGAGCTTTGCGATCGCAATCACTTCCAGAATGTGCAAAAGATATTCTAGTTTCATAACAGACCAGCAGGGACCTGCCAAAGTTAAACCATTTGGCCAGGAGAGCCCTTTTATGCAGACTTTTGCCAGATTTCGATACCCAAAATTTTTGCGATTTTCACAGAATTTTTTTCAAAAGCCGATTCCAAAGCAACTAATAGAGCTTTGCGATCGCAATCACTTCCAGAATCTGCCCCACGAAGTCTACTTTCATGATAAAGCACGAGGGACCTGCCAAAGTTAAACCATTTGGCCAGGAGAGCCCTTTTTTGAAGGCATGTGCTCGATTTCGTCGCGAAATTTTTTTGGCGAATTTTACGACATCTCATTTTTAAAAGTCGATTCCACAGCGACTAATAGAGCTTTGCGATCGCAATCACTTCCAGAATGTGCAAAAGATATTCTAGTTTCATAACAGACCAGCAGGGACCTGCCAAAGTTAAACCATTTGGCCAGGAGAGCCCTTTTATGCAGACTTTTGCCAGATTTCGATACCCAAAATTTTTGCGATTTTCACAGAATTTTTTTCAAAAGCCGATTCCAAAGCAACTAATAGAGCTTTGCGATCGCAATCACTTCCAGAATCTGCCCCACGAAGTCTACTTTCATGATAAAGCACGAGGGACCTGCCAAAGTTAAACCATTTGGCCAGGAGAGCCCTTTTTTGAAGGCATGTGCTCGATTTCGTCGCGAAATTTTTTTGGCGAATTTTACGACATCTCATTTTTAAAAGTCGATTCCACAGCGACTAATAGAGCTTTGCGATCGCAATCACTTCCAGAATGTGCAAAAGATATTCTAGTTTCATAACAGACCAGCAGGGACCTGCCAAAGTTAAACCATTTGGCCAGGAGAGCCCTTTTATGCAGACTTTTGCCAGATTTCGATACCCAAAATTTTTGCGATTTTCACAGAATTTTTTTCAAAAGCCGATTCCAAAGCAACTAATAGAGCTTTGCGATCGCAATCACTTCCAGAATCTGCCCCACGAAGTCTACTTTCATGATAAAGCACGAGGGACCTGCCAAAGTTAAACCATTTGGCCAGGAGAGCCCTTTTTTGAAGGCATGTGCTCGATTTCGTCGCGAAATTTTTTTGGCGAATTTTACGACATCTCATTTTTAAAAGTCGATTCCACAGCGACTAATAGAGCTTTGCGATCGCAATCACTTCCAGAATGTGCAAAAGATATTCTAGTTTCATAACAGACCAGCAGGGACCTGCCAAAGTTAAACCATTTGGCCAGGAGAGCCCTTTTATGCAGACTTTTGCCAGATTTCGATACCCAAAATTTTTGCGATTTTCACAGAATTTTTTTCAAAAGCCGATTCCAAAGCAACTAATAGAGCTTTGCGATCGCAATCACTTCCAGAATCTGCCCCACGAAGTCTACTTTCATGATAAAGCACGAGGGACCTGCCAAAGTTAAACCATTTGGCCAGGAGAGCCCTTTTTTGAAGGCATGTGCTCGATTTCGTCGCGAAATTTTTTTGGCGAATTTTACGACATCTCATTTTTAAAAGTCGATTCCACAGCGACTAATAGAGCTTTGCGATCGCAATCACTTCCAGAATGTGCAAAAGATATTCTAGTTTCATAACAGACCAGCAGGGACCTGCCAAAGTTAAACCATTTGGCCAGGAGAGCCCTTTTATGCAGACTTTTGCCAGATTTCGATACCCAAAATTTTTGCGATTTTCACAGAATTTTTTTCAAAAGCCGATTCCAAAGCAACTAATAGAGCTTTGCGATCGCAATCACTTCCAGAATCTGCCCCACGAAGTCTACTTTCATGATAAAGCACGAGGGACCTGCCAAAGTTAAACCATTTGGCCAGGAGAGCCCTTTTTTGAAGGCATGTGCTCGATTTCGTCGCGAAATTTTTTTGGCGAATTTTACGACATCTCATTTTTAAAAGTCGATTCCACAGCGACTAATAGAGCTTTGCGATCGCAATCACTTCCAGAATGTGCAAAAGATATTCTAGTTTCATAACAGACCAGCAGGGACCTGCCAAAGTTAAACCATTTGGCCAGGAGAGCCCTTTTATGCAGACTTTTGCCAGATTTCGATACCCAAAATTTTTGCGATTTTCACAGAATTTTTTTCAAAAGCCGATTCCAAAGCAACTAATAGAGCTTTGCGATCGCAATCACTTCCAGAATCTGCCCCACGAAGTCTACTTTCATGATAAAGCACGAGGGACCTGCCAAAGTTAAACCATTTGGCCAGGAGAGCCCTTTTTTGAAGGCATGTGCTCGATTTCGTCGCGAAATTTTTTTGGCGAATTTTACGACATCTCATTTTTAAAAGTCGATTCCACAGCGACTAATAGAGCTTTGCGATCGCAATCACTTCCAGAATGTGCAAAAGATATTCTAGTTTCATAACAGACCAGCAGGGACCTGCCAAAGTTAAACCATTTGGCCAGGAGAGCCCTTTTATGCAGACTTTTGCCAGATTTCGATACCCAAAATTTTTGCGATTTTCACAGAATTTTTTTCAAAAGCCGATTCCAAAGCAACTAATAGAGCTTTGCGATCGCAATCACTTCCAGAATCTGCCCCACGAAGTCTACTTTCATGATAAAGCACGAGGGACCTGCCAAAGTTAAACCATTTGGCCAGGAGAGCCCTTTTTTGAAGGCATGTGCTCGATTTCGTCGCGAAATTTTTTTGGCGAATTTTACGACATCTCATTTTTAAAAGTCGATTCCACAGCGACTAATAGAGCTTTGCGATCGCAATCACTTCCAGAATGTGCAAAAGATATTCTAGTTTCATAACAGACCAGCAGGGACCTGCCAAAGTTAAACCATTTGGCCAGGAGAGCCCTTTTATGCAGACTTTTGCCAGATTTCGATACCCAAAATTTTTGCGATTTTCACAGAATTTTTTTCAAAAGCCGATTCCAAAGCAACTAATAGAGCTTTGCGATCGCAATCACTTCCAGAATCTGCCCCACGAAGTCTACTTTCATGATAAAGCACGAGGGACCTGCCAAAGTTAAACCATTTGGCCAGGAGAGCCCTTTTTTGAAGGCATGTGCTCGATTTCGTCGCGAAATTTTTTTGGCGAATTTTACGACATCTCATTTTTAAAAGTCGATTCCACAGCGACTAATAGAGCTTTGCGATCGCAATCACTTCCAGAATGTGCAAAAGATATTCTAGTTTCATAACAGACCAGCAGGGACCTGCCAAAGTTAAACCATTTGGCCAGGAGAGCCCTTTTATGCAGACTTTTGCCAGATTTCGATACCCAAAATTTTTGCGATTTTCACAGAATTTTTTTCAAAAGCCGATTCCAAAGCAACTAATAGAGCTTTGCGATCGCAATCACTTCCAGAATCTGCCCCACGAAGTCTACTTTCATGATAAAGCACGAGGGACCTGCCAAAGTTAAACCATTTGGCCAGGAGAGCCCTTTTTTGAAGGCATGTGCTCGATTTCGTCGCGAAATTTTTTTGGCGAATTTTACGACATCTCATTTTTAAAAGTCGATTCCACAGCGACTAATAGAGCTTTGCGATCGCAATCACTTCCAGAATGTGCAAAAGATATTCTAGTTTCATAACAGACCAGCAGGGACCTGCCAAAGTTAAACCATTTGGCCAGGAGAGCCCTTTTATGCAGACTTTTGCCAGATTTCGATACCCAAAATTTTTGCGATTTTCACAGAATTTTTTTCAAAAGCCGATTCCAAAGCAACTAATAGAGCTTTGCGATCGCAATCACTTCCAGAATCTGCCCCACGAAGTCTACTTTCATGATAAAGCACGAGGGACCTGCCAAAGTTAAACCATTTGGCCAGGAGAGCCCTTTTTTGAAGGCATGTGCTCGATTTCGTCGCGAAATTTTTTTGGCGAATTTTACGACATCTCATTTTTAAAAGTC
>CAWVNO010003006.1:0-32737 GCA_963930645.1 Salticus scenicus
CATGTGAAAATTTTTCTGATATTATCGTGGCGATTAACGTGTTAATCTAGCTATGCTCTATCTATACTAATATATAAAGAGGAAAAGTTTATGTATTGTTACAAAATTGTAAATAATTGTGTTTATTTTTGTATAAATTCTTTCAAAGAGGCTTAGTAAATTGATAAAGTGCTAATTTTGTGCATTTCTAGTCGTTTTAGCGTTAAAATAACCTTATTTTCCCTTAAAAACGCATTAAAAAGCCCCAATAAGGCAGGTAATGGATTTGGCGCCAAATTTGGCGACTTTCTCCCACTTTGGCGATTCTTTTGGCGACCTTGGCGAGAAAATCCTTATATGGGATATACCAAATATGGAAGCTGTAAGTTGATTGGTTGACCACTTTCTAGAGTTTTCTCGAAAAATCTGGGTTCCATGGAACAGTATATAAGGAGCGCTTCCTCGCCAGGGCAGTCAGTTCAGTTCAGTTTTCAGCCAGCTTCGCTAGTACTTGTATTGCTCTGAGCCTCTTTGAGAGAGACTTGCTTCAAGTGTTATTGCTATACAGTTTGTACTGTGGATTTGCTATTGACAGCTGTTGTTTAAGCTGTGGTTACTGCTTGAATTGAAGCTGATAATTGGTTTATTGACCTGTATTTTTCTGGAACTTTCTGTGAATAAATTACTGAATTTTTGTAAGTTTGGCCTTTCATTCTCGGACAACTCACGAACCCCCAAGTACGCAACATTTCTGGTGTCAGAAGCGGGGTTGTCTGTGAATGGTGATAACGAGAGCTATGTAACAAGAAATGAAGAAATTTCTAGAAGGACTCACTGCTCAGATGAATGAGTTAAGATCTGGATTGATAGAGGAAATGAAAGCCGGACAGGAAAAGATGGAAACCGGATTGATAGACAAAATAGAAACAGGACAAAGAGAAATGAAAGAAGGACAAAAACAGTTGAAAGACAGTTTGGGTGAAGTTCAAGGAGAAATTAAGTCAATCCAAGAAAAAGTTGAATGCAATCAAGAGGAGATGAAGGGAGAACTTTCAGCAGTAAAGGAAGTGATTGAAAGTAAATTATCGGATATGGAAAGCAGAGTAGATGGAATAGAAGTGAAAGTTTTGAAAATAGAAGAAAGTTTTGAAGAAAAAGCTATGAAGATAGAAGAAAATGTTATGAAGGTTGAAGAGAGTGTTACGAGGATAGAACGGAGTGTAGAGGAGAAATTTAAAGAAAACTTTGATCAAGAGCTGAAAGGAAGGTTTTCAGAGATAGAAAGCAAGTTTAAGAGAATGGAGGAAGATCTTGAAAGAAAAATGAAAGAAGAGTGGAACAGAGAGGTAATAGGGAATGAACTGCAGAGCAAGATTCGGAATCTCGAAGAAAAGTTAGAATCCATGCCGCAGGAAACTGAAAAGAAAGAGAGAAGAAGCCAGAATCACGAATTTATTAAGCTATCCACCTACGACGGCAGTTCCTCCTGGCATGTATATAAGACGCAGTTTTCCATCGTGGCTGAAGCTAACGGCTGGGACTCTACCACCAAGTCAGTCCACTTAGCAGCAGCATTACGGGGAGATGCAGCCGAGATCCTGAGAAATGTTTCTAAAGAAGAAAGGAACGACTTCGAGGCCCTGACTAGAGCACTGGAGCTACGGTTCGGAGAGAAGTGTTCTAAGGACTATAGTCGCCTTCAGCTAAAATCTCGTTACCAGAAAACGGGCGAAAGTTTGCAAGAGCTGGCAGCGGACATTCAGAGACTGTCACACCTAGCATTCTTAGACTGTCATGCTGACACTCGAAACGACTTAACTCTTCAGTACTTTATCGATGCTGTTCGTGATCCAGAAATTCAAAAAGCGCTGAGACTCTCCAACATCAGAGACGTAGAATCAGCTTTAGGCTATGCACTTAGGATAGAGGCAGCCCAACAAGCCTCCCGTAAAGACCGCCATACCATAAGAGCAGTCTCATTAAACGATACGCCTACTGGTGAAAATGAAATGAAGAGAAGTATCGAAGAGATCTTAAAGAGATTGCGCAGCCTGGAGAATAATAAGGAAATAAAGGACCGGAAGATAAAGTGCTGGGGCTGTGGAGGGGATGGTCACGTGAAGAGGAACTGCCCTGTACAGCCAACTATAGGAAATCACCCGGCTTCACCATCACTGCAGGGAAACTAAGAGGAGGCCATCTCGCGGGGCGGAGGTTGCCTAAAATTAAAGAGCCCCAATTTACAGTATTTCATGTTTCATCAATGAGTGGCGGCGATAATGGACTTCACGTCTATGGCCAAGTTAACAACACCACCTGTCGGATGATTCTGGACACGGGAGCCAACGTGACCATCATTAGAGCGGATTTGGCTCAAGAACTAAAAGAGAAGATCATCTGGACGCCGCCCTGTGTTAAACTCCAGACTGTGACCGGAGACGAAATCAAAATATATGGGAAAATGAACTTGACCATCACTTTTGGGAATGCCAGTTACCATCATATGGCATATGTGGCTGATATAAGAGATCCTTTAATCATTGGAATTGATTTCCTGAGAAAATTTAATTTTCAGTTGGACTTCAAGAATAATGAACTGCATTCGAGTTCGGAAGACATCTCTGTGTTCAACGCTGAAAAGCAAGATATTCAGACAATTTGCCAGATAACAGCTAAGTCTGAAATTTCCATCCCTCCACACACAGAGAAAATAGTTTCAGGAACACCTCCCACAAAGCAATACTTCCGCTATGGACTGATTGAATACCCGAATACAAACAATAGCCCAAGAGGAGTTCTGGTAGCTTCATCTCTAGTTGATCTCTCAAAGACTACTATTCCTGTGAGAGTCGCAAACATCAGCGATAAGGTCCGGACAGTGAAGAAGGATGAGGTGTTAGCAACCTGCACTCCTGTTACATGCATCAACCGTCCCACGCAATCAACCGCATCCAAGTCTTCAAGACAATTAATAACGGAATTACTAAAGAATGCAGAGTTAGGAAAGGAACAGAGATGTGCTGCGGAGAAGCTACTCCAAAAATTTAAAGACCTTTTTTCTCGAACACCTGAAGACGTCGGGAGAACGAACATCACCCAGCACAGAATTGATACAGGAAATCATTCTCCAATCAAACAACATTCAAGAAGACTTCCATTTGCTAAACAGGAAGAGGTCACTGAACTTCTAAGTGAAATGCAGCACAATGATGTCATCGAGCCATCAACGAGTCCTTGGGCCTCTCCCATAGTACTGGTGCGAAAAAAGGATGGTTCAACAAGATTTTGTGTGGATTATCGTCGTTTGAATGACATCACGAAGAAAGACAGTTACCCTCTTCCCAGAATTGACGACACATTAGACACACTTGCTGGCAATAAATGGTTCTCGAATTTGGATCTGAAGAGCGGTTACTGGCAAGTAGAATTACATCCTGATGATCGTGAGAAGACTGCATTCACCACGGGACAAGGACTGTGGCAATTTAAAGTTATGCCGTTCGGATTATGTAATGCACCGGCCACCTTCGAACGCCTGATGGAGACAGTGCTAAAAGGACTTTCCTATGAAGCCTGTCTGGTGTATTTGGATGATATCATCATTGTGGGGCGCACCTTTGAAGACCATCTACGAAACATCCGAAAGGTGCTGGAGAAACTCAGAATGGCTCACCTCAAATTGAATCCAGGCAAGTGTAACTTGTTCCGTCGTGAAGTGAGCTACCTCGGCCATATCATCTCTGCCGAAGGTGTGAGAACTGATCCTGAGAAGATCTCTGCAGTCGAGAACTGGAGTCGCCCTGAAAATGTACACCAACTACGAAGTTTCCTGGGGTTATGCACTTACTACAGGAAGTTTGTCAAGGGTTTCTCAAATATTGCCAGACCACTCCACAAGCTGACGGAAGCCAAACAGAAGTTCCTGTGGACAGATGAATGTGAAAATGCGTTCAAGCGACTTAAAGAGGCCTTAACATCATCGCCTATCTTGACGTATCCACAGCCCGACAGACAGTTCATACTTGATACAGATGCCAGCCATGAGAGTGTCGGTGCTGTTCTGTCGCAGGAAATTGATGGTCAAGAACATGTCATTGCCTATTGGAGTAAATGCTTGTCTAAACCAGAGCGAAATTACTGTACCACCAGGAAAGAGCTACTCGCTATCGTAAAAGCCATAGAACATTTCCATCATTACCTCTATGGCAGAAGATTCCTGCTCCGGATTGACCATGCATCTTTAACGTGGTTGCTCCAGTTCAAGAACCCGGAAGGACAGATTGCCAGGTGGATACAACGCCTCCAGGAATATGACTTCGAGATACGTCATCGTAAAGGAACTCTACATGGTAATGCAGATGCCTTGTCACGGAAGGCCTGCTCGGAAAGCTGCAAGTACTGCTCTAGAGCCGAACAGAAATACCTGCCGATAAATCCGGTTGCCTGCCAAGTTACTGTCTCAACACCATCAGAACAAGATCCCGATCCTTGGAGTGACGAAGAACTTAGACAAGCCCAGATGGAAGATCCTGACATAAAGCCAATATTACAGCTGAAGGAGACGACCAGCAACAGACCTACCTGGCAGGACATTTCCAGATTCAGTCCCATTACGAAAAGTTATTGGGCACTTTGGGACTCTCTTCATATCAGAAACGGCGTATTATACAGAAAGTGGGAATCTGATGATGGGAAAAGCTTCAGATGGCAGACTGTATTACCAAGATAAAAAATTCCAGCTGTTTTAGAACAACTGCATAGTAGCTCTACCGGAGGCCATTTTGGGGTAATGAAGACTCTGCAGAAAGTTCGGGAACGCTTCTACTGGTGCAAGGCAAAGGAGGATGTGGAGAAATGGTGTAAATCCTGTGATGCTTGTCTATATGTCTTGCCTTGATTTAAAGGCCCGCAGAAACGAAGTCGAGGAAGACTGCAACGGTATAACGTGGGAGCACCATTTGAACGGATTGCAATCGACATCTTGGGTCCTTTGCCACGGACCTCCAGTGGAAATAAATACATCCTCGTCGTGATGGACTATTTTACCAAGTGGCCTGAGGCATATCCCATTCCCAATCAAGAGGCATGCACAGTCGCAGTGGTCCTAGTGCAGCAATGGGTGTCAAGGTACGGCACGCCCCTACAACTTCATACCGACCAAGGTAGGAACTTTACCTCTGATGTTTTCAAAGGACTGTGTCAACTACTCGGCATAGACAAAACCCGGACAACACCCTTACATCCCCAGTCGGACGGCATGGTCGAGAGGTTCAATCGTACCATCCTGAATAACCTCTCACTTCTAGTATCAAGGAACCAGCAAGATTGGGACTTGAAGTTGCCATTGTTCCTGCTGGCTTATCGAAGTGCTGTCCATGAAACCACCGGCTATACTCCAGCCCAGATGCTGTTCGGACGTGAACTTCGTCTCCCTTGTGATCTCCTGTTTGGTTGTCCACCCGATGCGCCTTCATCGCCCGAGGAGTACATCCAAGATCTCCAGGCACGATTTGAGGGCGTACACAACTTTGCTCGGGAGCGGATTAACATGGCAACGGAGAAAATGAAGACAAGGTACGATCTAAAGGCTACACAACATGAGTTCCAGGAAGGAGAGAAGGTCTGGTTGTGGAATCCTGTTCGACGCAAAGGATTCTCTCCCAAGTTACAGTGCAACTGGGACGGACCGTACACAGTCTTAAAAAGGCTGAATGATGTAGTGGTGCGGATCACTAAAACACCTTCATCAAAACCGAAGGTGGTGCACTATAACAGGCTAGCCAAATACCACAATTACCGGTAATATTAAAATTAAAAATGTAAATACTGATAAAATTTGCGCATGCGCACTGTAAATATTTGTATATAAATATTTGTACATATTTGTGAATTTTGTAAATATTTCCCACTTAATTTATATTTCTATGTTATCTTTATGTGCAACTTAGTTCTTGTATTTTAGATTGTGTAAATTTGTTTAGTTTCGCCTCTTGACCAAGGGTTGCACTGCCCGGGACGTGCAGTTCTTGAGAGGGGGGCAGTGTTACAAAATTGTAAATAATTGTGTTTATTTTTGTATAAATTCTTTCAAAGAGGCTTAGTAAATTGATAAAGTGCTAATTTTGTGCATTTCTAGTCGTTTTACCGTTAAAATAACCTTATTTTCCCTTAAAAACGCATTAAAAAGCCCCAATAAGGCAGGTAATGGATTTGGCGCCAAATTTGGCGACTTTCTCCCACCTTGGCGATTTTTTTGGCGACCTTGGCGAGAAAATCCTTATATGGGATATACCAAATATGGAAGCTGTAAGTTGATTGGTTGACCACTTTCTAGAGTTTTCTCGAAAAATCTGGGTTCCATGGAACAGTATATAAGGAGCGCTTCCTCGCCAAGGCAGTCAGTTCAGTTCAGTTTTCAGCCAGCTTCGCTAGTACTTGTATTGCTCTGAGCCTCTTTGAGAGAGACTTGCTTCAAGTGTTATTGCTATACAGTTTGTACTGTGGATTTGCTATTGACAGCTGTTGTTTAAGCTGTGGTTACTGCTTGAATTGAAGCTGATAATTGGTTTATTGATCTGTATTTTTCTGGAACTTTCTGTGAATAAATTACTGAATTTTTGTAAGTTTGGCCTTTCATTCTCGGACAACTCACGAACCCCAAAGTACGCAACAGTATATATGTAGATAACGATCGCTAGAACAAAAAAGCCGATTTTTTTTTTCTTTCTTTCTTTCAACTAATCAAAGGTTACACTGTCTCTAAGTGCTAGAGTCTATAATAAATTTTGGTAAAATAAATTTTTAATTCAAATTTTCAATATTTTAATTGAAAACAAAGCATAGATTTGATATCTGTCGTTCTTGGCGATTTTTGTGTTTGGCGATCGAAAGCGCAATACGAAAATTTGTATATTTTCGTATTAAATACGAGATCTATGTTTTTACTCCAATTATCCCACTACCGTATGTAGTGGAAGTATTATATTCGGTCCGAAAATTCGATATAGAGTTTTAACTGATTTACACGTTTTAAGGCCTCCTGAGTCCAAAAAAGTAGTTTTTGGCAATGGGTCATTGTGTGTATATGTGTGTACGTATGTGTGGAATCTTCTAGCTGTCATATCTCCGAAATTAATAAAGATAGAACTACGAAACTTCACAATTGATTCTGGTCTGGAGTACAGATAAATTTTCCAAATTTTCGTAAAACTTGAAAAACCAGAATTGGGTCATCGAAAACCGGAAATGGGACCGTAAGCCCTTATCACAAAAACAGCTCTAACGATTTTCTTCAAAGTTGCTATATAAACAATCTATTAGATGCCCTTTTGAATGATATAGTTGATTAGTTCAGGAAAATTGATAGACGTCTTCTATGAACAACTCAATTTCAGATGTCGCAAGTGCGTTCCTTTAAAAACGCCTGTACGGATTTTTTTCAAACTCGCCATGTTAACTTCCTATTAAATATCCTTTTGTATGTAATTATTGTTTTCCGGTCAATAACTGAGTATTCTAAGTTTTGGTAAAAGTTAGTATCTCAGAAACGGCTATAACGTTTTCTTGAAAATAGTTTCATTAATCTAACTTAGATAACCTTTCTCAATTATTACGTGCTTATTACAGGAATATTAACGGTCATCCATGATTAGGTAGTTCAGTTTTAGATCTCGGAAATTCGTGTTTAAAAAAAATAACTATCTATTTTTTTTTTTTTTTTTTTTTTTTAACTCGCTATATAAACTCTGTTGTATGTGTCTTTTATACGTGTATCAAGTTTCTCAAACTGGAAAATCTCAAAAAATGCATATAACATCTTCAAAAAATTGTATATAATGCGTGTAATAGTGGGTAATGGAAGTCGTGTGGTTGTTTCACACCAGATTCTGTAACAGTATATATTGTACGAATATTGTTTCATATTATTGATTTCTCCCTTAATATACATTATTAAAATAACCATCAATTATGGAAAATATTAAATATATTTGCGAGATGAACAAATAAATAATAGACCGTGGGCCATAAGCTAAAAATGTCATTTAGAAACAAGTTCGTTTCAACTTTTCGGGGGCAACCTGAAAATGTTGCTAATATATTCTCTTTAAGATAGGTAATGAAAATATCAAATGTTCTGGAAGTAAACTTTGCACATAGATTTGGAAAATTGATTTCAATTTGAAGGAATTGAGTTTACATTTAAGATGCTGGTTTAAAGCAGTGTGTAATATATTTCTGATAATACTGTGATTCGTTGAATAAATTTTAAAATATCTTGCACACAAGTGCTAAAATCATACTCCTGAGAAAAAGTACTAAAAAATGGAAAAATATTAATATTTAGTGAATCTGCAGATCAGGAGCCTCAACGTCCTATTTTCATCACTCATTACTCATTAGATCATTGATAGTTTTTATTAATTCCATATTTATATCTATTTATCATCATCAATTTCAACCTTTATCAGTCCACTGCAGGATAAAGGCCCCTTCTAGGTGATTCCAATCTGCCATGTTTTCTGCAATTCTTCTCCATTCTCTCTTCCGAACTTCACAATTTTATCTCTTCAACAACACACTGGTCTCTTTCTCGGTCTTTTGTTTTATCTCGGTATCCAAAATAGGAGTGGTGGTCAATCTATCATCATTTCTTCTGGAAGTGCCCAGTCCAGCTCCATTTTAACTTAATACTAGAAATAACATCAGTAACATTGGTTTGCTCCCTAATCTAATACAAATGTTTCGTTTTCTGTCTCTTCGGGCGAGTCCTAACATGCATGTCTCTCTCTTTATTATATAAATGTATACATATATATGACGACTCGCTAAATAAACAGATATATTTCTGACGGGGGTTACCACTCCCCTTCAACTTTCCGCTGTATATCTCTGTCTATATCTATCTCTCTACATATGTATATTTATATATTTTCCTAGAAACAGCCTTCTATTAATTCCTTGTAAATAATAAAAACTTGTACCAAATTTCCTGCAAAAAGGCTACATAATATATCGGAATTGTTTTGTATAACTCTCTAATTATCAATTCTATCACAAAATTTTTCTTAGAAAAACAGGCTTTTAAACATTCTAATAACATATCATCATATTTAGTGTAACCATGTTAAAATATATTTTTAATACATACCATCTATAGACCATAATGGTACAATATTCTTTTGCGTGTTCCTCAAAAGGAGTTATGGTTATTATATACACCACTAAAAATGATACATCTAATTAATTATAACTCACTTACATTTCAACCTAATTTAACATCATTTGAATAATTACAGAATATCATCGGAATTCTTTTGTGTGATCCTGTAAATAAATTTAGCTTATACATAGCTTTCTTTTTTTTTTAGAGCGAGAAAACATGCTTTTAAATATGATTATAATATATGTTAATTCCACTAAATGCAGCATAAACACGTTAAAATGCGTTTAGGTATAAATTTGCCCATAGATTCTAATGTTATGAAATTATTTTGCGTTTCTCTGTAAAAGAATAGCAGTAAAAACATTTCAACTTATTCTATGTTTTTCAAAAATAATTGTTCGAAATTTAACAAAATTTGGATGATTACATGGAATTGTCGGAATACTTTTGTAAGGTCCTGTACATTAATTATGAAGCCTAAGTACACACATTTTCTACAGAAATCATAAATTTAAGCATCTCAATAATGTACGCTAATTTAATTTCGTTGAATACAGATTAACGAAGACAAAATTCGCTTAAACGAAATTCACCCCATAGGCCATAATGATAAGGAGATCTTTGGTGTATCTCTTTACGTGATCCATGAAAAATCTAAACATAAAAAAATTACACAACTATTTTTATACAGAGTCTGAACATGTATACCAATTTACAAATCAATCGGGGATTTTTACGGCCGCTATCGTGGTACAAATTCTGTCCATAGGCCGTAATGATAAAAAAAAACTTTGGTGTTTCCCTGTACACGAACAATAAATGGAATACACACTTAAACTATATTCATTCCGCGTGGTTCATGAGCATGTGTACCAAATTGCAAGCCAATAGCGTGATTTTTTGCGGCCGCTATTACGCGAGAAACAGACACACAAACAGAGCCCAAAAATTTTTTGAGTCTCCATATCCCTTTAACCCTTTCGCTACCACTGGGACTTATATGTCCCAAGCTTAAATTAAAATATAATATGAAATTTTTTTTCTGAATGTTTTCTGTTCTTGTTTTTTAGACCTGTAACTACCATGAATAGGTGGATAGAAATGTCAGTTGAAAAAATTCACTGTCTATTAAATGGACCACTTCAGATAAATTATTTAATACTTATTTTATTTTTCTCAGAAAAAAAATATATTGGTAGTGAAAGGGTTAAGACCGGGAACACTTTAACTTTAAAGCATTACATTCTTCTTTTTTTGCAAACTGAAAGAATAATATGGACTATAACCAACATTTGTTGATTGAAAATTGTACTTTACACTTTCTGCTAATTAGCTCGATCGTTTTTTTCCTGATTTTATTACATACGACTGTTCCAGATGCAAAAATGTGAGTGGATGTCGTGGAACCCGTACAAATGTACGCTTTCGGTCGGAAAGGGATATGGAGGCCTCCACTGACGCTTCGGTAATAATTTAGCTACATGTCAGAGTAAAACTTACTGTGTAACACTTTCTATGGTATCCTATGTTGTTGGCTAAAGACAATTTGGACTGTTAATTAATTTGAAGAAGAAGCATCGGTAGATATTTTTCTTTCACGGACATTTAAAACTTTTCACTGATCAGCAAACAATCTCACTTCAGCCCAGCTTATTTGAGAAAAACACGTCACCTTTGAATGTATCTCATCTCCGATGTACAAACAATAAGTAATTTCTTCTGTTATTATATTACCTGTAATAATTCTATTTAAAACGTAAAGGGAAAAAAAGAGTAATAAAAGAATTCGATCAAAATGTTAATAATACGCAAGATAATGATGTCGAGAGAAACATTACATCTTATTTGAGAAAAATACTACATTTTTGAATTTACCTCATTCCCGATATATAAACAATATTTTTTTTCTCGCATTATATGAAATGTAAAGATTACATAAAAATACACGAAAAGAAAGCAATAATACAATTGGATGAAAATGTCAACAATACTCAAGATAATGTAAACATAAATAAACGTAAACAGAATATATCAAATGCTAGCGCGCGCCGTAACAGTAGCTGTCATTGGGCTAAAAATAACAGCGAAAAGGAAATTACTGTTTTGATTGGAGAATAAGCGAATGAATGAGTAAAGAATTTGACTATCTCTAAGTGTAAGTAGAATAGCAGGACCGCAGAAATGTCAAATTTGTAGAATTAATTTAATTAATTTTAAAATAATGTGCACATCTTCAGACCAGAACATTGCGAATTCGTAGATAATAGAATATTCTTTTAATTTTAACATTAATTTGAAATTGCCCCTCGTTGATTGAAACGGACTTGATCGATATCAACCTATGGCCCACGGCCTATAATAATTAAAGCTATTATGACGTCAATTTTATCAAAAACATTTTCATGTCATAGGTTTATTTTTCGATATTTTTTATTCATGAGTAAAGAAATGTTTCTTTTTTTTTTTTTTTGAAATAAATAAATAACATTAGGCAAAAATTGCCAACATTTAACAACTAATTAAAAAAAAAATTGTAACATTATATTTTGACTTTTTAGTTAATAATATTGCCTGACTATTACATATAAACTGATATCTTTCTTGATTTTTTATATGTCAATCCATCTTTAACTAAAATTTGTTCATTTGTGCGAAGCCGGACGGGTCAGCTAGTTGTTTATAAACTGTGTATAGGGACACGCCAAAATTCTTAACATTACGGCGTAAGGGGTGAATTTCTTTTAAACGCATTTTAATATCATTACTTTGCAATGAAGAAAATGAAACTAGCGTACGTGAGTAAGATGCTTAAACTCGTGTTGTTTGAAGAAAATATGTGCTCTTAAGCTTTCTAATTAATGTACAGGACCTTACAAAAGTGTTCTGACAATGTCACGTAGTCATCCAAACGATGTTAAATTTGGAACAATTATTGATTTTAAACGCAAAATAAGCTGAATAGTTTTTACTGGTGTATACAATGTTTATGGTTTGTTTACAGAGACACAAGAAAGAATTTCGTAACATTAGAGCCTATGGACAAACTTTTATTTAAGCGCGCACTTTAGTGCGTTTATGCTGAATTGGAACTTAATAAAATTAGCATACATTATAAAGATGCTTAAAATTATGTTTACTTTTTAAAAAGGTTATGTATAGACTAAATAATTTATGGAACCACACAAAATAATTCCGAGTATGTACTGTAATCATCCAAATGATCTCAAATTAGAAAAATTCTTTAACTTTAGGGCCTATGGGACCAAATTTTTAAAAGTGCGATAGCATCTAAACGCCTTATTCAATTGAGCTGAAAATTTATATGAATATTATAAATCACTGTTGCACTAACTATAAGCATTTTGGCGAATCTAGCATTTATAGGCTTTATCTACAAAACTGTTAATTACTCAATGTTCGGAAAGTCGAGTGGAGTCACTCCAGATTTTTTAATTTTATATTTATTTTATATTTATTTTGATGCTAACCTCTGTAATGTAAAATGGGAAGTTTTAAACAAGCATTAATGTATTACACAATTGGGTCTCAAGCGTTTTGTACTACATAGAACAGGTACACATTGGCGATATAAAATAGACTATATCTAAATAAATCTTACAAGCCCCATAGGTTTGTAACCTGGGTCATCTAGGGTATAATTAAAACTCTCTCTCATAGTTATTGACTCATGGCTTATAGAGTAATTTACCATCAAATTTGACCTTTTTTTGAAAATTTTCAACTTTGAGACCGTTTATCTACTAAAGCCAAGAGTGACCCATGCAATTTTAAATATTTTTAAGTTCTGTACTAAGGTGTGTAATTAACCCCATAATTATTTTTATGGGGCACTCATGGCTTTAGCAGATATTCAGACTGAAAACATGGAAAAAATCAACGAAAACTGCACTTTTGAATGACCCTGGCCTTTAAAGCCATGAATGACCCACCAAACTGTTTATGCTAGAATGTACTTAGTATCAAGTAGTATCCGTATTTAAAAAAATTGACATGGGTCACGCATGGCTTTAGGAGTAAAATGATATTAAAATGGCACCCTTTATTTACGGCCTCAGACTTTGACCCCCTCTGTAGGTCGAACAAATCAAATTCAGAAAAAATTAAATTTCACTTTTTCTTATCACAGTACTACTAACACATCCCGAAAGTTTCAGAAAAATTGAAGATGTCAACTATCACACCTCCATAGACTTTGTCCAGCTTTTAAAAAAATGGCTCTTAACCACTCTGCTTCTAAAGATCTCGTAACTACTTTTAAAGAAAACCTAGTAGTTAATGTAAATGAAAGTACTACATTTCAAAATGCAGCGTTAGCTAACTCTAGTGCGACACATCCAGTGCATAAATTCAATGATAAAGTCGTAAATCGAACGAAAAAGTCAGATAACTCGGTCGCTAGTTTAAATGACACGCCGCCTACAGTAAAAGAAAATGTGGTTATTTCCTCTAATGAAGTGAAAGGTTTGAAAGCTTGTAAGCCCTCCAGGACCTCGACCTCAACGAGTAGAGAGCCAGCGGAACCTTTTCCGGGAACTGTGGACAGTGACAAGGTACCGGACTCGAGTTCGTCCCAGAAAAGTGCCTCTCCGATGCCGGACTCCGTTCTACAAGCCACCAGCACTGAAATTGCTAAAACAACTCCACAGGCCAGTCTGACCCGTATCTCTGATTTAACTGATATCAAGGAATCAATCTGTCAGGTGCTATGGTTCTATGTTTTTTTCATTGTAAAGTATATTTCTAGTAGAGCAGTTATAAAATCTAGGACATGTATTAAAGCCTTCTGGACTTTCAACCATGAGCTAAAAGACATGAACTTTTTAAAATTCCAAAATGTAAAATTTAAACTTGGAGCATGAACTTTCAACTCCCGAAATTTCATGTTTTGATTACATGTCATACATTTTTTTCTGTTATATAATATATGCATGTATGTACTTTAATGTTCTTTTATTTTATAGCCATCAACAACAGAAATTAGTACGACAAATTTTTTTCTTCTTTGTATACATTTCCCCCTCTTTAGTTTTGTGAATGACCTATATGTATGTACTTTAATGGTTTCTGTTTTTTAGCAATCACCAGCAGTGAGTCTTCAGAAAATTATCTTTCTTTGTATAAACATTTTTCTCTATAGTTTTGTAAATGATCTATATGTATGTACGTTAATTTTTCTTCTCCTCAGCCATCAACTGCAGTTTTGAAAAAACTTTTTGAAATATTTGGATCCTTATCTATGTTTTCTAAATGTCGTAAATTGTATAAAATGAATATTTCTTATGGTACACTTTTGTATTTTTCACTGTAAGTTTACTTAATGTATGTATATATTAGTATGGGGTTAAAGAGAATTTTTTTTAAAAGCTATTTTGCATGTAAATTCGCGTTTAACAACTAACCTTAATCAAACTAACAATTTAGTTTTTTTCCGTATGCAAATAGCTAGGTGAAAATATTGGTTACCTATAAATTATATGTCAAACTCTTATCTATATAAAGCTGTAGTGTACCTTCTATTTTGATTTATACGTTAAAAAGAGTTTTAATTTTAGAAATTCTGATGTCCAGTCCTTTATCTGAAAGTACAAGCTGTTTCCTTCACCTGTTACTTTCGAAATGAAAACTGATAATTTTTGGAAGGAGGTAATTTTTGGACGTTTGCCAAAGACTTTGGATCTCTGAATTAGAAGGTGCCAGCTACTTTTCTTTTCTGAAGTCGAAAAAAGTTCTTGGAAGCGTGCCAGCAGGGGATTGACCTTTCAAGATAAATCATAGTGGACAACTGAAAAATATTTTTTTTTTTTTTTTTTGCACTCTCAAGCTGTTTTCTCTGTCAAGACCGACCTTCAGATGGATGGAAATTAACAAGTTTTTTACAATAAAATTATGTTACAAGTCTTCAAAAGCAAGTCAAGACCTTAATGTTATAAGTTAAATTGAATAATGATCGCATTTTCTGTTTAAGCGATCCTGTTTGTACTAAAATTTTTTTAATTAATCAAATTTTTTCCTTTCCATTTTGTAAGGAAAGTTGATTTGTCATCCCCGCTGTAAAAACGTTGGACTTATAGTTAACTAAGTTAAAGCGCATAGGGTTTCTATCGTAAAACACCTTAGTTTGAGCTTACCACTATTTTTATCATACATTTTGGCTAAGTGGACAGTTTTAAGCCCGGCGCTGTTAATTTTTTCACTATTAGATTTTTAAAAAAAAAGAAAAAAAAAAAAAAGCAAATAGTTATTCTTGGGCAGGTTAATTTAAGTTTTCCCCCCTCTTTTTTTCTAAAGTCTTATGCAGTTAATTTTAGCAGTAAGTAACTGCGGCTATTTTTCAATTAACATAGCATTGTTTTACTTTAAAATTTTCACGGGTAAAAACCCGTTGGGGATTTTTACGTGAAATTTTTTCTTTTGGGGAGGAACTGTGAGGTATAGCAAAGTGCTACAATTAAAATTCGCACTTTACGGGTAAAACATGAATGTGAAGAATTTAGGATTCGGCTGATCACTAGAGTTAGTTTCTGGATTGAACGAAATTGTAATATGTTAATTTTATAAAGTATTTTCGAAAGAAACTGTATAAAAGGAGAAGGAAGATTGCTTTTGAGAGTTAGTTAGTTGGAAGGAGAGTAAAAGAGTTAGTTAGAGGGAGGTAGCCGATTAGAAGGTAGGCTGTTGAGTTAGCTGCTTAGAGTAGTGTATTAGATGATGGTTGTCGAGTAGTACCGTGGTATAGGAAATCCTCCCGCGTACGAAAGATTAGTAGCAGCAGTGAGAGCCAACGAAGTTAAATAAAGCAGTTGAGAGTAATTGCGGTTATCTATTTAAAGTTAGAATATTTGTGAAGGCTGCCCATTTAAATTTATAAAGATATTAAATATAATTATAGTCCAACACCCACCTTTTTATTTAAGCTCAAAATAAAAGCTCATTTATTTTATATATCTGACTCTGTCATTACTTCATAGATATATTAAGTAACTAGCAGGCTTTGCCCGCTTCGCTGGTCACTAAATTTAAAGGAAACTCTTTTCTATATAGCGTTATAAAAATAAAATAAAATACTAAAATTGCTCAAAAGCTCGCTTCGGATCCCTGCTGCCTTCGGTAGCGATTTGGTCATCCGCTAAAACTCGGGCGCTTGTCCCTATTACCTGAGACAATGGTTTACCAATAGGCTTGCATTAAGTCCTTATTAGATAACAGTTTCGAAATAGATAGTATCGAAAAAAAAAAATGAAGTATCCCCTTTATATTTGAATCCCAGTTACATATGAACAGCACTATACGTGGTGCACATAATATTTGCTTTTACGTTATTTCCTATGTTTATCCCCGATCAACCATAAAAATGATAACAATTTCACGCTAAATATTATAATATGCTATGACTGGCTACGTCTGTTGCATGAGACAATTAATTTTTTGTGGTTATTAGTATTCATGGTTTGTAAGCATGATCATAGTACCGCCTTAATATAGCTCTCTTTGGCGACTTTTGAATTTTTGTCACCATTTTAGATTTTATCCCTTGTAAAAATAAGACTTAATACCTTGTAACAATATGCTATGAGCGCTATTTCTGACATATTTTAGACAACTAAACTTTTAATGGTTATATATATTTCCCATTAAGCATATTTTTATTTTCATTTATTTATTTAAATATTGATGAAATTTGAACTTCAATTTGGTCTAGTGTTGTACAGGCTCTATACTACACGTTTGTGTTTGTGAAAGAAAATTTATAAAATACATACATTAGTTAATTTTAAAAAATCTAATTGTCCGATCGATAAGCTGTTTAATCCGTTGGATTCACAAAAATTGCATCTTTCATTTGGTATCTTATTTGTAACGATACGACTGATATTTCTAATTTTTTTAATTTACTTTCCTCATTTTAAATACATGTAATTTTTATTGTTCACGTTTTTTTTTTTTTTTTTTTTTTCCGTCGAAAAAATTATGATAATTTTTTTGGCAACAATTAAATTAAGGAATAAAATTAAATATTTTAAATAAATGTAATTTTTATTGTTCACGTTTTTTTTTCTTTTTTTCTGTCCAAAAAAGAATAATTTTTTTTGGCAACAATTAAATTAAGGATTAAAATTAAATGGCCAATTTATCAGTTATTAGAAGGTTTTTATTTTAACATTTTAATTAATTAAAAGAAAACTAATACAAAATTCGAAAATCCGGCGCCGAGGTGCATCAGGGGAGGTCATTACGAATCAACATGCAAATTTTTGTAGCTCAGCCATCAGCCGTTAGGAACACACCTAAACTTTATTGAATAGCAATAAAGTTCAAATTGACTCTAGAAAACGTTTGTATGGGAAATAGAAAAGGGCTGTTTTTAGGGTTTTCCCGGAAATTATTCGATTTTTTCTCGCCTTTTAAACCTTCCCTAGGCCTCCACGAACATTTCAAGACTAAGATAAGATAAATCCGTTCAGCCGTTCTCGAGTTTTAGTGAGACTAACGAACAGCAATTCATTTATATATATATAGATTAAGTAAGTTGCAGCATTCAAGCAAAAGTTAAATGAGCATGGCGATGAGAAATCGTTCGTCACAAAGTCTCATCCAAATAGACTCAAAGCAAAGACTCAAAGCATTTGACGAAACTGACACTGACCGCCTTGGCGAAAAAATGCTCCTTTTATACTTTTCTATCGAATACAGACTGTTCTGGAAAATTCTCGTATCTCATAATGAGATTAGAGCTTCCATATTTGGTATATCCCTAATAAAGATTTTCTCGTCCAGGTAGCCAAAAAATCGCCAAGGGGGGAAACAGTCGCCAAATCAATTTTTTCCCTTATTGTAGCTTTTTTAAGTGTTTTTAAGGGAAAATTAGGCTATTTTAACGCTAAAACGACTAGAATTCCAGAAAGTTAGCATTTTATTAACTTTACTAAACCTCTTTGAAAGAATTTATACAAAAATAAATGCAATTATTTACAATTCCGTAACACTTTATAAAATATACAAATAAAGATACAGCGGGCGGTTGAGGGGGGCGGCAGCCTCCCTCAGGAATGTATCTGATTATGGTAACAAGTCGATCGAATCAATATATACGATTATATAATAAGGAATAAATAAAAATGACCTATTGAATAATGTCTAATATAAATAGGACGTTGAGACCCCTGATCTGCAGATCCACTAGTTATTTTACCGATTATTTTTGCCGAAACGTCAGTGGAGGCCCTCTGTTGAGACTCAAAACGGTTTTGGGCTCTGTCTGTCTGTCGCGCGATAGCGGCCGCAAAAATAGCGCCATTGACTTGAAATTTGGTACACATGTTCATGAGATCCACGAAATCAGCTGTATAGTTTTTGGTATGTATTCCATTTGTAGTTCGTATACAAGGACACGCCAAAGTTTTTCTTATCATTACGGCCTATGGGAGGAATTTGTATGTATCGCGATAGCGTCCACAAAAATCACGCTATTGACTTGCAATTTGGTACACGTGTTCATGTGCCCCACGAAATCAGCTGTTGAGTTTTGGATGTGTATTCCATTTGTAATTCGTGTACAAGGACACGCCAAAGTTTTTATTATCATTATGACTTATGGTTAGGAATTTGTATGTACCGCGATAGCGGACACAAAAATCACGCTATTGACTTGCAATTTGGTACACATGTTCATGAGCCCAACGGAATCAGCTGTATAGTTTTAGGTGTGTATTCCATTTGTAGTTCGTGCACAGGGACACGCCAAAGATTTTCTATCGTTACGGCCTATGGGAAGAATCTGTATGTACCGTGATAGCTACCACAAAAATCTAGCTATTGACTCCCAATTTTTGCCGAAACGTCAATGGAGGCCCTCTGTTGAGACTCAAAATTATTTTGGGTTCCGTCTGTCCGTCGTGCGATAGCGGCCGCAAAAATCACGCTATTGACTTGAAATTTTGTACACATGTTCATGATCCCCACGAAATTAGCTGTATAGTTTTGGGTGTGCATTCCATTTGTAGTTCGTGTACAGGGACACGCCAAAGTTTTTTTTATCATTACGGCCTATGGGAAGAATTTGTATGTATCGCGATAGCAGCCCCCAAAATAACGCTATTGACTTGCAATTTGGTACACATATTCATGAGCCCAACAAAATTAGCTGTATAGTGTTAGGTGTGTATTCCATTTGTCGTTCGTGTACAGGGACACGCCAAAGTTTTTTTTTATCATTACGGCCTATGGGAAGAACTTGTATGTATCGCGATAGCAGCTCCCAAAATAACGCTATTGACTTGCAATTTGGTACACATATTCATGAGCCCAACAAAATTAGCTGTATAGTGTTAGGTGTGTATTCCATTTGTCGTTCGTGTACAGGGACACGCCAAAGTTTTTCTTATCTTTACGGCCTATGGGAAGAATTTGTATGTACCGCAATAGCGGCCGCAAAAATCCTTCGATTGACTTGCAAATTGGCGCACACGTTCCAGCTTTGCATATAAGTAGCTGTATAATTTTTATTGCTAAATTTTTTATAAACTGTGTACAGGGACACGCCAAAATTCTTAACATTACGGCGTATGGGGTGAATTTCGTTTAAACGCATTTTAATATCATTACTTTGCAATGAAGAAAATGAAACTAGCGTACGTGAGTAAGATGCTTAAACTTATGTTGTTTGAAGAAAATATGTGCCCTTAAGCTTTCTAATTAATATACAGGACCTTACAAAAGTGTTCTGACAATGTCACGTAGTCATCCAAACGATGTTAAATTTGGAGGAATTATTAATTTTAAACGCAAAATAAGCTGAATAGTTTTTACTGGTGTATACAATGTTCATGGCTCGTTTACAGTGACACACAAAAGAATTTCGTAACATTAGAGCCTATGGACAAATTTTTAGTTAAGCGCGCACTTTAATGCGTTTATGCTGCATTGAACTTAATAGAATAAACATACATTATAAAGGTGTTTAAAATCCTGTTTACTCTTAAAAAAGGGTATGTATAGACTGAATGATTTATGGGACCACACAAAATAATTCCGAGGAAGTACTGTAATCATCCAAATGATGTCAAATTAGTTTGAAAAATTAATGAGTTATAATTAATTAGGTTTATTCTCTTTATTGGCGTTTATAATGACTGTGGCTACTTTTCCGGGATACATAAAGGAATTTTGTATTATCACGGTCTATAGTCGGTATTTCTGAAAAGTGTATTTTAACACGGTTACACTCCATCAAATATAATGAAATTTTATTAGAATTTTAAAAGCATGTTTTCCTGTTGAAAATTGTGGGCATAGAATTGATAATTAGTTTAAAGGTTACGCAACATATTTCCGATATGCTATGTAATTGTTTTTTAATGAAATTTGGTATTTATGAATTTCAGGGAAATAACACAAGACCGTCGTTTATTAAGAATACATATTGTTGCGTACTTGGGGGTTCGTAAATTGTCCGAGAATGAAAGGCGAAACTTGCAAAAATTCATTGATTTATTCACAGAAAGTTCCAGAAAAATACAGGTCTATAAACCAAGTATCAGCTTCAATTCAACCAGTAAACATTGCTTAAACAACAGCCGTTAACAGCAAAACAACAGTACAAACTGTTTATCAATAACACATAAAGCAAGTCTCATTCAAAGAGGCTCAAAGCAAAGCAAGCATTTGACGAAACTGACACAAATCTGAGATTGGCCATCTTGGCTAAAAAAATGCTCCTTTTATATTCTATCGAACACAGACTGTTCTGGAAAATTCGTGTATCTCATCAGCCAATGAGATTAGAGCTTCCATATTTGGTATATCCCTAATAAGGATTTTCTCACCAAGGTCACCAAAAAAATCGCCAACGAGGGAAACATTCGCCAAATTTGGCGCCAAATCCATTTTTTCCCTTATTGGAGCTTTTTAATAAGTTTTTAAAGGAAAATTGGGCTATTTTAACGCTAAAACGACTAGAAATGCACAAAATTAGCATTTTATCGACTTACTAAGCCTCTTTGAAAGAATTTATAGAAAAATAAATGCAATTATTTACAATTCCGTAACACTGTATATGATATACAAATAGGTATACAAAGAGACATACAGCAGGGGGTTGAGAGGGGCGGCAGCCTCCCTCAGGAATGTATCTGATTATGGTAATAAGTCGATCGAATCAATATATACTATTATATAATAAGGAATAAATAAAAATGACCTATTGAATAATGTCTGATGCAAATAGGATGTTGAGGCTCCTGATCTGCAGATCCACTAGTTTAATTGTGTAATCCCGTCTACTTTTGAGTTTTGAAATTTTTTTTTTTTCATTTATTTGTGTGAGACGTGTTGCCACTTTGTTTGCTACACTCATGCGTACTTTGTTCGCCTAACAAAGGGTCTTGTTTTCTTTCGATCCGAAACAATTTTTGAGAGTTCTTGCATTTTATGATGTTTATTCAAAGTTTTGTACTAATTACGATCGTATTACATAATCGATTCCAGCTCCTGGCCGAAGAGAAATGATGTTTACTTTAACTGAAGTCTTCCCCCTTCCCCTTCGTTTTAGCAGGAAGGAACGCTTTTATTCAGCTTTATGGTGCACATCATCGCATACTCGTAGCTCAGGGACAGACACTACCCGAAAAGAAAACAGTCATTTACATTTTTAGGACTGAGGACTATTAGTTTCAATCTACGGATTTTTACGATATTAGTTTTACGATAGTTGGACATTTATCGAAATCGAAAACTTATCAAAAATATAAGTGAATAAATTTGAAAGCGATGTTATAATAATAATAATAATAATAATAATAAAAACTAATAGTCCTCCGTACTAAACTAAATTCTGCTTTTGCCGGAATTTCATCAAAATCTTTTTTTTTTTTTTTTTTTTTCTAAGAAAAAGAAAAGAAAATTAATAATAATCAGTTTCGAAACAGACACTATCGAAAAAGTTTGTTTTTTAATAGTTTTGAATTAGGAAATAAAACACGCGCGTGCAAAATGAAATAAAAAAATAATATTTATAAATTAACAATATTTAAGCTCGTGGACTCAGGTCAATGATATAATAAGAACTAGTATGTTGTGGCCACCACAAGACTTTCTTCTATATTTTCCTATACAAATTCACGCAGTAACAATATTTAAAAAAAATAAATAAACGATTTTTTTTTTTTTTTTTTTTTTTTTTTGTTAAAAGTAAAAAAAATCGATAACTTTGTTTTAAATTACCACATATTTATAGTTCAACCATTCGTTTTAAAGGTATTGACGAGACCTTTCGAAAGATACCGATCTTGAAAATTTACACCCCCCGGGGGGAGGGGGAAGCGATGCCCCAAATTTTTTCCCTAATTAACTACTGCTATTATCAATAATTCATATTAATTTCACAATCACAGGTTAAGAATAACTCTCATTATGTACATTTATACGAAATTTTTTCCTATACTGCCATGTTAAAAATTTAGAAAAAATACGATCACAGCGCCACCTGTTGAGCGATTGATCCCCAAATCTAATCAGCCTCAGTTTATGTCAGGGGCCAACTAAATACCAAGTCTGGTTAAATTTCGTTTAAAAAAAAAAAAAAAAAAAAAAACGATTTTTTTCTAAGTTTTTTTTCGTTAAAAGTAAAAAAAATCGATAACTTTGTTTTAAATTATCACAGATTTATAGTTCAACCATTCGTTTTAAAGGTATTGACGAGACCTTTCGAAAGATACCCATCTTGAAAATTTACTCCCCTCGAGGGGGGACTTCCCCCCCACGGGGGGTGGCGAGGCTCCTACGCGTACAAATTTTTTTTCCCAGTTGACTATCTCTATTTTAAATAATTCTTGTAAATTTCATAATGATTACTAAAAAATAATTCTTTTTATGCACATTTATACAAAATTTTGTCCTATATCACCATGTTAAAAATTTAGAAAAAGCCTGATGGCAACGCAACCTGTAAGACAATTTTTACCAAAAGTTGATAGGCACTAATTTATGTCAAGGTACAACTACATACCAATTTGTATGAAATTCTGTGCAGTAGTTTTTGAGATACAGTTGCCACAAAATTTTGTCACGCACACACACACACACACACACACAAACAGACAGACAGACAGACAGACAGACATTTTCTAAAAATGGTCAAATCGTGTTCTACAGCTCTCAAAACGTGTAAATCCATCAAAAACCCGAGGTCGAAAAATTTTACGAATCCAATACTTTCTCTATATTACATATAGAAGAAAGTAAATAATATTATAGTTTAAAAAAATTAAAGAACACGCTTTTATAGAAATGTGAACTAAAAAGCACAAAATATCTATCTCAGTATCAAAATGCAGGGTAAAAGAAAATCGTGTGAGTGACACACCATAATATTTGCATACATTTAAATCTTTAATTAAAATAATTTAGAATTAAACAAAAACCATTTTTAAAAAAAATCTCCCCTGACTGGGATCGAACGCTAGACCTTCAGGTTCGTAGCGCGGAGCTATACCTCAACGCCACGAAAGTCTTTTTTAACAATATAAATTTTTTGTTTGCTCCCAGAGCGGTTACAAACATACATACATACAGGTGAAGCTAATAAAAGCATGTTAAAAATGAAGACATTAGTCTAATGAGATAAACTTTTTTTTTTTTTTTTTTAATTAATATAGATAATTGAAGGAAGATTCTTAATTACATTTTAGAGATATAAAGCATTTCAAGTTTTATTATTGTTATTTATTTATTTATTTATTTTTTCAAAAAGTTGGACATGATCTCAGTAAGTTACTAAGCAGTCGCTATACGCAAGCGAGGTGATGACGTGACTGGCCGTCCGTGGATGCACGAAAAAGATTTCCTATGTTAATCACCCACTGGATTTTTTGGAAAAAGTTATTAAAAATCGAGGAAATTATTTCCCGATTTTAATCCCCATATTTGAGTATAGATATGTATTAGTTATCGTGTGCTGTGCATGCGATAAAGTTGTTTTTGTTGTAAAATTGATAAAATTTGATTTTTAAATTTCAAAACTCCAGGAGAAAAAAAAAATGGCAAACTTCTATATTTGATTGAAAACATAAAAATTTCATTTCAAAGGATGATATTAACACAATAATTATCCAACTAATATGCTAATTAAAAGGAAAATGATAAATATTCATCATAATTTGAAATCAAATGTCTAAATAAAGTATCTGATGTTTTGCTTTGCTTGTGCTTTGCTTTGAGGTGTAGGCTGCAGCTTGTGCCGGCATTACCTCAATTGATCCGCAGCCGACGCATCATCCTAGCTGGCCAGCAAAAAAACACCAACAAAAAAGGGGAAAAAGAGGAAAAAAACGAGAGTAGGCAAAGAAAATGAAACCAAACATAAAACAAAAACTCGTAGTACTGATACAAGAAAACCAAAGAAAATACATATTACAGTAAGCAGGAAACAAACAACTCAGTTTCTAACTGTTGATATTTTAAAACTTTAAAACCGCCCGCTGTGCAAAAACAATCTGATGAAAAGCCGATAGAACCTAGCGTTGTAGCTTAGTAGGTCCCAAATCTCGGACCAGTCTGGAGTATTTAAGAGGTCGATATTCATTTCTTTAAGCAGGTAAGTTCTTTCGTTGGTCCAGGCACGACAGTTAAAAATGTAATGCTTTTCTGTTCCGTAATTCGCTCCATAAAATGAGCACATGGGCGAGTCCCTAAGCTTGCACTTAAAAAGTCTATATTCCGTAGGCAGGCTTTCTGTACGAAACCGAGCTGACAATACGGCTTCCTTCCTATTGTGAATATTAGTATAGTGAAGCTTTCCTAGGTGAGTGCAAGTTTCTGCATATTTGCTATCATTCCACCATTGTTCGAATTTGTCCTTGAGAGTTCGGTGGAGATGTTTTTTAAGATCTTCTGGAGCAATACCATTATACGTAGAGATAGCAAACGGCCCGAATCAACACCACCTGTAATAATGCCTCAGAGCTGAGCTAAACGTCACGGAAGATCGGCCGATTTCATCCAATCCCCACGATCCAACATGTATCATAGGAAGTGTTGATTGGATAAAATCGGCCGATCTTCCATGACGTAGAGCTCAGCTCGAAGGCATTATTCCCGAATTCGGCCAGTTGGTCGGCGCATTCATTAGCATGAATACCAACATGTCCCGGAACCCACATCAAAATTAGTTTTTTAGCTTTTTGTGTAGCTTGCCGCAAGGTGTGATAGAGATTGAGGATACAGGCAGGGGATTTCTGATTGGATGATTTGAGAGCTGCGAGAGCTGACTTGCTGTCTGTGATTATAATGTAGTTATCACTTTTCACGAAACTTTGAACTGCGAGATTGATGGCTAAAACTTCAGCAGTAAAGACTGAATTTAAATGCTGGATTATATGGGCTTTTTTTTTTTTTTAGCTAGCAATATTATAGCGGCAATAGATGTTTTGTCAATGTCTTTAGAGGCATCTGTTGTAATAAGTTGGTAATGCCGGTAATTCTCTGCGAGATATGCATAAAATAATTGCTGGATAATGGTGGGAGGGAGATCCTTGGTTTGAAAAGGGAGACTGTTATCGATAATGTCCACGTACTTAGAGATTAGTCCGTTAGGCCAATACTTTTGAATGAGCATGGAGTGAGAATACATCGAACCATTAACAAACCAGGAGAAGTCAGCTGAATAGGAAACAGGAGAAAGGAGATTATAACTTGCAGACATAGAGCAGCGAATATAAAAATAGTCAGCTAAATAGGTTCTTCTAAATGTCAAAGGAATTTGATTGGCTTCGTGATATAATTTGTAAATGGGGGTCCATTTCGGAAGACCAAAGGCAAATCTTAGAGCAGCGTTATAAATAATGTCCAGAGTCTTAAGCACAGTTTTAGATGATGTTTGATAAATCACACTCGCATACTCAATGGTCCCACCCACGAATCATGGCGTTGACAATATGAATCAAATGCCAGGAAGACGCACCCCACCGAGGGGATGCGATAGCTTTAAGAAAATTGAGGCGCTTAAGGCATTTCCTTTGCACCTGTTGAATGTGCAACCTGTAGGTAAAATTATTCTCAAAAACAACTCTAAGATCTTCGTGGAATCTTGCCAAGGGATGGTAACGTCTTTAAGAGAGAGGAAAGAGTCTGAAGTATCGTGCTTACGTGACAAATTAATAGCTGCACACTTGTCGGGGCGGACTTCTAAATGCCAATAGTTACACCATGTATTGATCCTGTGCAGGGTTTCATTGAGCTTACGGCCAATGTTTTCCATTGTAGTGTCAGAGTAATAAAGTATTATATCATCCGCTTAGACGACCATCTTAACACCAGAATCAATACATTCAAAGAGATCTATCATGTAGATCAGAAACAGAATAGGGGAAAGGACATTGCCTTGGGGGACACCACGATTGGATTCCACAGAGTTGGAAACAACACCACGCCACTTCACTTTTAAGATCCTGTTATTAATCCAGTTGGTGATCCACAAGGCCACATGACCACCAATTCCAATGGTGACTATTTTGTAAATGAGGGCATCTCTCCAGATAGAATCATATGCTGATTGGATGTCCAATTTAACAGCACGCACATAATTATTTTGGCACCTAGCATGTCGAACGTCTCTCTCTAGAACCCATAAAGCTTTACGCAACAGTCGCTGTTTAGAAGGAAGCCAAAGTGTCTCTCGTTCAGGATCGGATTAGACATAATCCAGTCTAACATACGTTTGAGGTTCATTCTCTCCATTACCTTGCACAGCACAGAAGTCAGGGCAATTGGACGATATGACCCAACATTGAGCTTGGGTCTACCAACTTTCCAAATGGGCAAGATAATAGCAGATCTCCATCCTTCAGGGACATAACCACTTTCAAACATGCAGTTTATCATGTTAAGGAGATTCGCCCTACTTTGCTGGTTGAGAGCTTTAAGTCTACTGACGGTGACCCCGTCTTCACCAGGAGTTGTGTTTCTTGAAACACACGCCAGAGGCATCCGTTCTAAAATTTTTTGGCTTAAGAGTTCTAGTTTCGCTAATGCTGATATTATGGTTATTCAGGAGACTTTCCTTTTCCCCTCGCAGGAGTTAATCCTCCCAGGGAAAACTACCTACCGCCTTGATCGTGCTGGCAGGGGTGGGGGCTTGCTGTTTGCTGTGAATAGCAAGCTCTCTTCAGCTCAGATTCATGCTGACTTCTCCGATCCAGACAGAGTTGAAGCTTTTTGTATTAGAGTCTGGCTTTCTAATCGGTGGCTTTCCATCATAAACTTATATTCTACCCATGACAACTTCAGGGATTCTTGGCTTCAAAATCTTCATCCCCCATTCCTAATCTTAGGCGTTTTCAACCAAAAGAATGTGGCTTGGGGCAACTCCTGCAATTCTCCTGGTTCTGATGTGATAGCTAAGTGGCTTTTCAACTGTAATGTTTGTCTTTTAAACTCTAGTAAGCCCACTCACATCAGTCCTAATGGGGCCATGTCGCTGACTGATTTATCAATTTCCAGCCCAGAAATGCTTCGCAGAACTTATCTGGATGTGCACCCTGATCCTTTCGACTCGGATCGTTTTCCGATAACCATTCACATTGATTTTCTCTCTAGTCCTGTTTACTGTAGGCGTTCGTGGACTAATTGGTCTGCCGTAGACATGAATATGAATGAATGGCTTACAGATGAAGTTAGCCCTACTGTTGTTGATTTTACACAGATCTTTCAGGCGTCTACAAAAAAAAACCTCCCTGTTAATATTAAACTGAATGATAATCCTCCTTGGTGGGATTCCCAGTGCGCTTGGCTGCTGGGACAAAAACGAAAGTTTCTCCGTCTCTCGAAAGTCTACCTGAGTAGGGACCATTGGCTTCAGTACAAAAACTTTTCTGCTCAGCTTAAACTTTATATGAGAAAACAAGCTCGAACTTATTGGAGTAACGTTTGCGCTACCGCCAATTCCGGCAGCATTTATAAAATTATCAAAGGGATCTCTAGGAGAGCCCCGGAGGCTGACTCACAGTTCTCGATCAACCTTAATGGCGTCAATATTGCAGACCGCAGGGAGCAAGCTCAAGCCTTTGCTGAAAATTTCGGGAATCGGGAAATTCTTCCTGGGATTCCCTATGATCTTAGCAACTCATGCACCCACTGGAATAAGTCCTTTTCCTTAGAGGAATTAAATAATGCCTCTGGCGTTCCACTGAACAAGACGAGTAGAAAAAATATGACGTACCTTGAGCCATAAAAAAGGAAAAAACGAAAAAGGGGGAAACTATAAGCAAAACGAAAGAGGGGCAAAACAAGGAAACCAAGGAGGGAATACTAAGTATCCCCTTCCATACCTTCCTCGGAAATGTTGATAGCAGGATCCTGGTAAAATTCAGCATCAGAGAAGTCGTTGACAAAGGCAGAAGGAAGGAGTTCGTTAACTGGAGATGAGGGTTTTCGACGCTTATTTTTAATGAGCTGAGGAGACTGTTGGGATTTGTTTACAGTAGGTTTATCCATTTTACCTTGAATATTTCCAGTGGAGACGGTTGTCAAAGAGGAGGTTAAGCCCTAAATAGCTTGCAGAAAAAGGGTTGCTTGTTGCTGCATGGCAAACTCTTGAGTCCGTTGAAAAAAAGAGTCTAAGTTTTGAGTAAGCTCTTGTTTAGTAATAAATTTATCAAGTTTTTCGGAAGCACAGGAAACAGCTGCAGCGTAATTTTTTGCACGGGAATGTTTGGCAAAACGTCTTCGAGCTTCCGTGATAGGTAAATGGCTATCTGTCTTGAGTTTTAAAAAGCCCATTTCTTTGGCTCTGGCAGAGCACTGGATGTCAGAAGCTAAGTGGGCAGATTCGCAATTAACGCAAGCGAGAGTGTCACTGGTACAAACATTAGCGGAGTGAGAACCGTCACATTTACGGCACACAGTTTCATATTTACATTTCATCGTGGCATGGTCAAAGCGCCAGCAATTTAAACACTGCTGAGGCCTGTCATAAAAAGGCCGTATTCTTTCAAGCATATAAAACATTTTTACTTCCCTTGGAAGAATGGTGGCAAAAATAGTGACAAGTACAGTTTCTGATAGTTGAACTCCAGACCCAGAGCAGTCTTTCCTCGTAAAGCGCCTCATCTCTTTAACTTTTAAATCATTTGAATTTTGTATTGCTTGTCCAAGCTCTTGGAGGGGAATACTAGTGTCAATGTTGTGGACCACAAAACAGGAGGCGATATATTCCTGCTGCACGTTAACCTGAACAGGGATGTTCATAAGTGAGTTTATTTCCACAGCAGCGAGAGCACATTTTTCATCGGATGTTTCTAGAAGGAGTCTGCCAGTTCTGGTAAATTTTATATGTAATGGGGCGTTAACACCGAGTTTATTGTCTTTCTCAGATTTTAGGACTTGAGGTTTGTTGCGGGGTAAAACACCGGAAAGTGGGTCCATAAACATACATACATTTGTAGCTCCATTAGAAAAAGCATATTGGAGTTGGAGGGCCAGGCTAATTATTTCTGTAATATATATATTAGGGTCGTTGGAGCTCACATCACTGACTTTAATTTGAGACTGCATTTTGAAACAGAGGGGGAGGAAAAAATAAACCCTCTGCCAACCAGGCGAGGTAAACCAAGGGCACTGAACCTAGAAGTGCCCACAGAAAAATTAAATACCAAAAAGAGAAAAAACAATAAAATAATATATAATTAGAGAAGCACTCACCCAAGAACTACCAAGGGAAGCAAAAAAAAGAGGAAAAATAAACTAAATCACTACCCTTACGTAGCCGAAAAGAGCCACGTCTACAACTAAGTCCGCTGGAGCAGCTGAGCACAAGAGCAACATACACCTCCGAGAACCAGAGAGCGAAAACCAAGTATGTGATATAAGATGCTAATATGTTGCAGCGGAATAGATTTCATATCTACCATCATTGACAGAAAAATATATATATATATATATATATATATATATTGCCAAATTATCTGACGAACATATTTAATTCCTTTCAAAAATCATGGTTATTTTGCCAACTTATATCAAGGGAGTAATGAGTAATATGAAACAATATTTCGTACAATACATATTACGAAAATATACATCTGGCATGTATATTTTCGTATTACGTTTTTGATCGCCAAATACAAAAAACGCCAAGGACGACAGAGTTTTGAAATTTAAAATTTGTCAATTTGACAGCAAAATAACTCAGTAACTCATGCACACAATAACTAATACATATCTATACCCAAATATGGGGATTAAAATCAGGAAATAATTTTCCTCGATTTAAAAATTTTTTTTACAAAAAATCCAATGGGCGATTAACAAAGGAAGTCTTTTTCTTGCATCCACGTTGACGTCAGTGACGTCACACTTCGCTTGCGTATTTCGTTTTGCTAACATGAATTATTTAAAAATAATTTTAATTTTGGGGGTCATATAAAAACACATATTTAAGCAACAGTTTGTTTTCTATTGATGGACTCAAAGCAAATATTGAGGATGTTGTATAAAATTACGCGTAAAATTGCCCAATTGGACGTGAAATTTAAATAAATTATTTTTGTAAGTTTTTGAGAAAACCAGATTCCTTTTACATATAAAATATAATAATGCTCCACGTATCCATTTTTTTTTTTTTTTGTCAGAATAGTCTTTTTTAAAAAGAATACAAATATTTTACAGATTTGCACTTTTAGATTGTAAAACTTTTTATATACATGACACTTAATCACACACAGATGTAAAATTCGCTGCTCTTTCCACACATTTAATATTTCACTTCCATATTATATTGTGTCTGTGGTTATTTGTATGGATGTTCCCTTTTCACTTTAAATGATGAATTTTCTTTTGTCTTTTTTCTGAGAAAGCATCCTGATATGGGGGAAGAATAAAATGTTCGCCGACAGATAATGATAAAGCACATCAAGATACGACAACACCCCCCCTCCCCCCCCAAAAAAATAATAATAAAAAAATGTATATATATTTATTAATAAAAGAAAATAATGCATTTTTGTCGTTCGGTAATAGTTAAAGTACATTAAAAATATATATATATATATATTTTTTTTTTTAATTATTTCAGAGGTAAAAATTTAAACATTACATTATTCATACGGTAAAAGTTTTAATACATAAACAAATTGATACAGGGTAAGCTAAAATGGTTAACAAATTAATAGAATATTAATTCAAATTTTCATATGTTTAAAATATATCTATTTATATTATTCATAGATATAGTAATATATATATAGATCTATCATCCCCATGTTATTGAGCAAAAATTTTTGATGCCGAAAAAAAGTTTTGGAATCAGCCATTAGAAGGTACTGAAAGAAAGAAAAATGGATTTTAAACTGTATCTGGAGTTTTTCATTCACCTTTAGTAACTAAATTATTCATAAATTTTATTTACTAAATTATCCGTGTGTATTCCTGTGCGTAAATTACTCTGGGAAAGATAGCCATTAGAGTGACTTTTCTCGAGTAAAAAGGTATCACTTTTTTTTTTTTCCTTTCGCTGATCAAACTATGTCTTATTACTATATCTATGATATTCTTACCAAAATGCAAAATAGAATCTTTATTTCAAATTATCACGTTTTCAGCACGTTAACAGACTAATAAGGAAATTTTCAAATACATTCTGTCAACGAAAATATCGTACATGCGATTCAAATTGATTTCACAACCTCGTCTAGTATTGCAATATACCTTAAAATATAGTTGAAAGGTTAAGATTGGATGAGTAAGAAGGCAACTAATACCTGAATGTTGCTGTGCATGAGGAACTGCTCGAAGAAATAATTCTATTCCCAAACTAATCCTGAAGCATACCAAAACAAGCAATTTGGCATGGTTTGATCGTGCATCAAATTGCACGAATTATGAAGTGCCTACTTTTTTTTTTAATTCAATTAATTTTTACCATTTATCTGCTCTCCCTCCACTGCCAGAAAAAAAAATCAGCCACACTTTTCTGAGGGCCGCAGCCAAGAAAACATAGTTTTTTTTTTTTTTTTTTTTTTTTTTTCCGTAAGGGTAGCGCCAGCCCACAGATTATTATACAGATAGGATACTCCCGTATATTCTTCGGTAATCAATATTTGACTGCAACGATCTTATTGTCAATCGCTGCAAGTTTCTCGAGCTCTCCAGCTTACGCAATCGCTCATCTTATTTTTATTGTATCTAAGATGCTAATAATGAATGATGCTAATCATGTAGACTTCACACATGCAGTTTCCCTCTGTTGACACAAGTGGTGCCACTATATTTCCGGTTCGCGTTTTAGCTTCACTGTCCTATCTGTATAGTAATCTGTGCGCCAGCCCGATCAAATTTGGCGTCCTAGGCGAAAAGTTTTAATGCCGCCCCTTTAACAAAATTTCTACAAAAATGTAAAACACAGAAACTATGGAATACTGTAATAAATAATAACAGGAGACTTGGTGTTGGAATATTAAAACCTGAATAAACTACTACGTCAGAAACGTAAAAAAAAATTTTTGCAATGCATACAGCTGTTTTGGTAGCCTTAAGCGTACCATCTTCACTGCAAAAAGAATTTTGCACTTTTTTTAATACTGCTGC
>CAWVNO010003008.1:0-63592 GCA_963930645.1 Salticus scenicus
CATGCCTTCATAAAGGGCTCTCCTGGCCAAATGGTTTAACTTTGGCAGGTCCCTCGTGCTTTATCATGAAAGTAGACTTCGTGGGGCAGATTCTGGAAGTGATTGCGATCGCAAAGCTCTATTAGTTGCTTTGGAATCGGCTTTTGAAAAAAATTCTGTGAAAATCGCAAAAATTTTGGGTATCGAAATCTGGCAAAAGTCTGCATAAAAGGGCTCTCCTGGCCAAATGGTTTAACTTTGGCAGGTCCCTGCTGTTCTGTTATGAAACTAGAATATCTTTTGCACATTCTGGAAGTGATTGCGATCGCAAAGCTCTATTAGCTGCTGTGGAATCGACTTTTAAAAATGAGAGCTCGTAAAATTCGCCAAAAAAATTTCGCGACGAAATCGAGCACATGCCTTCATAAAAGGGCTCTCCTGGCCAAATGGTTTAACTTTGGCAGGTCCCTCGTGCTTTATCATGAAAGTAGACTTCGTGGGGCAGATTCTGGAAGTGATTGCGATCGCAAAGCTCTATTAGTTGCTTTGGAATCGGCTTTTGAAAAAAATTCTGTGAAAATCGCAAAAATTTTGGGTATCGAAATCTGGCAAAAGTCTGCATAAAAGGGCTCTCCTGGCCAAATGGTTTAACTTTGGCAGGTCCCTGCTGTTCTGTTATGAAACTAGAATATCTTTTGCACATTCTGGAAGTGATTGCGATCGCAAAGCTCTATTAGCTGCTGTGGAATCGACTTTTAAAAATGAGAGCTCGTAAAATTCGCCAAAAAAATTTCGCGACGAAATCGAGCACATGCCTTCATAAAAGGGCTCTCCTGGCCAAATGGTTTAACTTTGGCAGGTCCCTCGTGCTTTATCATGAAAGTAGACTTCGTGGGGCAGATTCTGGAAGTGATTGCGATCGCAAAGCTCTATTAGTTGCTTTGGAATCGGCTTTTGAAAAAAATTCTGTGAAAATCGCAAAAATTTTGGGTATCGAAATCTGGCAAAAGTCTGCATAAAAGGGCTCTCCTGGCCAAATGGTTTAACTTTGGCAGGTCCCTGCTGTTCTGTTATGAAACTAGAATATCTTTTGCACATTCTGGAAGTGATTGCGATCGCAAAGCTCTATTAGCTGCTGTGGAATCGACTTTTAAAAATGAGAGCTCGTAAAATTCGCCAAAAAAATTTCGCGACGAAATCGAGCACATGCCTTCATAAAAGGGCTCTCCTGGCCAAATGGTTTAACTTTGGCAGGTCCCTCGTGCTTTATCATGAAAGTAGACTTCGTGGGGCAGATTCTGGAAGTGATTGCGATCGCAAAGCTCTATTAGTTGCTTTGGAATCGGCTTTTGAAAAAAATTCTGTGAAAATCGCAAAAATTTTGGGTATCGAAATCTGGCAAAAGTCTGCATAAAAGGGCTCTCCTGGCCAAATGGTTTAACTTTGGCAGGTCCCTGCTGTTCTGTTATGAAACTAGAATATCTTTTGCACATTCTGGAAGTGATTGCGATCGCAAAGCTCTATTAGCTGCTGTGGAATCGACTTTTAAAAATGAGAGCTCGTAAAATTCGCCAAAAAAAATTTCGCGACGAAATCGAGCACATGCCTTCATAAAAGGGCTCTCCTGGCCAAATGGTTTAACTTTGGCAGGTCCCTCGTGCTTTATCATGAAAGTAGACTTCGTGGGGCAGATTCTGGAAGTGATTGCGATCGCAAAGCTCTATTAGTTGCTTTGGAATCGGCTTTTGAAAAAAATTCTGTGAAAATCGCAAAAATTTTGGGTATCGAAATCTGGCAAAAGTCTGCATAAAAGGGCTCTCCTGGCCAAATGGTTTAACTTTGGCAGGTCCCTGCTGTTCTGTTATGAAACTAGAATATCTTTTGCACATTCTGGAAGTGATTGCGATCGCAAAGCTCTATTAGCTGCTGTGGAATCGACTTTTAAAAATGAGAGCTCGTAAAATTCGCCAAAAAAATTTCGCGACGAAATCGAGCACATGCCTTCATAAAAGGGCTCTCCTGGCCAAATGGTTTAACTTTGGCAGGTCCCTCGTGCTTTATCATGAAAGTAGACTTCGTGGGGCAGATTCTGGAAGTGATTGCGATCGCAAAGCTCTATTAGTTGCTTTGGAATCGGCTTTTGAAAAAAATTCTGTGAAAATCGCAAAAATTTTGGGTATCGAAATCTGGCAAAAGTCTGCATAAAAGGGCTCTCCTGGCCAAATGGTTTAACTTTGGCAGGTCCCTGCTGTTCTGTTATGAAACTAGAATATCTTTTGCACATTCTGGAAGTGATTGCGATCGCAAAGCTCTATTAGCTGCTGTGGAATCGACTTTTAAAAATGAGAGCTCGTAAAATTCGCCAAAAAAAATTTCGCGACGAAATCGAGCACATGCCTTCATAAAAGGGCTCTCCTGGCCAAATGGTTTAACTTTGGCAGGTCCCTCGTGCTTTATCATGAAAAGTAGACTTCGTGGGGCAGATTCTGGAAGTGATTGCGATCGCAAAGCTCTATTAGTTGCTTTGGAATCGGCTTTTGAAAAAAATTCTGTGAAAATCGCAAAAATTTTGGGTATCGAAATCTGGCAAAAGTCTGCATAAAAGGGCTCTCCTGGCCAAATGGTTTAACTTTGGCAGGTCCCTGCTGTTCTGTTATGAAACTAGAATATCTTTTGCACATTCTGGAAGTGATTGCGATCGCAAAGCTCTATTAGCTGCTGTGGAATCGACTTTTAAAATGAGAGCTCGTAAAATTCGCCAAAAAAATTTCGCGACGAAATCGAGCACATGCCTTCATAAAAGGGCTCTCCTGGCCAAATGGTTTAACTTTGGCAGGTCCCTCGTGCTTTATCATGAAAGTAGACTTCGTGGGGCAGATTCTGGAAGTGATTGCGATCGCAAAGCTCTATTAGTTGCTTTGGAATCGGCTTTTGAAAAAAATTCTGTGAAAATCGCAAAAATTTTGGGTATCGAAATCTGGCAAAAGTCTGCATAAAAGGGCTCTCCTGGCCAAATGGTTTAACTTTGGCAGGTCCCTGCTGTTCTGTTATGAAACTAGAATATCTTTTGCACATTCTGGAAGTGATTGCGATCGCAAAGCTCTATTAGCTGCTGTGGAATCGACTTTTAAAAATGAGAGCTCGTAAAATTCGCCAAAAAAATTTCGCGACGAAATCGAGCACATGCCTTCATAAAAGGGCTCTCCTGGCCAAATGGTTTAACTTTGGCAGGTCCCTCGTGCTTTATCATGAAAGTAGACTTCGTGGGGCAGATTCTGGAAGTGATTGCGATCGCAAAGCTCTATTAGTTGCTTTGGAATCGGCTTTTGAAAAAAATTCTGTGAAAATCGCAAAAATTTTGGGTATCGAAATCTGGCAAAAGTCTGCATAAAAGGGCTCTCCTGGCCAAATGGTTTAACTTTGGCAGGTCCCTGCTGTTCTGTTATGAAACTAGAATATCTTTTGCACATTCTGGAAGTGATTGCGATCGCAAAGCTCTATTAGCTGCTGTGGAATCGACTTTTAAAAATGAGAGCTCGTAAAATTCGCCAAAAAAATTTCGCGACGAAATCGAGCACATGCCTTCATAAAAGGGCTCTCCTGGCCAAATGGTTTAACTTTGGCAGGTCCCTCGTGCTTTATCATGAAAGTAGACTTCGTGGGGCAGATTCTGGAAGTGATTGCGATCGCAAAGCTCTATTAGTTGCTTTGGAATCGGCTTTTGAAAAAAATTCTGTGAAAATCGCAAAAATTTTGGGTATCGAAATCTGGCAAAAGTCTGCATAAAAGGGCTCTCCTGGCCAAATGGTTTAACTTTGGCAGGTCCCTGCTGTTCTGTTATGAAACTAGAATATCTTTTGCACATTCTGGAAGTGATTGCGATCGCAAAGCTCTATTAGCTGCTGTGGAATCGACTTTTAAAAATGAGAGCTCGTAAAATTCGCCAAAAAAATTTCGCGACGAAATCGAGCACATGCCTTCATAAAAGGGCTCTCCTGGCCAAATGGTTTAACTTTGGCAGGTCCCTCGTGCTTTATCATGAAAGTAGACTTCGTGGGGCAGATTCTGGAAGTGATTGCGATCGCAAAGCTCTATTAGTTGCTTTGGAATCGGCTTTTGAAAAAAATTCTGTGAAAATCGCAAAAATTTTGGGTATCGAAATCTGGCAAAAGTCTGCATAAAAGGGCTCTCCTGGCCAAATGGTTTAACTTTGGCAGGTCCCTGCTGTTCTGTTATGAAACTAGAATATCTTTTGCACATTCTGGAAGTGATTGCGATCGCAAAGCTCTATTAGCTGCTGTGGAATCGACTTTTAAAAATGAGAGCTCGTAAAATTCGCCAAAAAAATTTCGCGACGAAATCGAGCACATGCCTTCATAAAAGGGCTCTCCTGGCCAAATGGTTTAACTTTGGCAGGTCCCTCGTGCTTTATCATGAAAGTAGACTTCGTGGGGCAGATTCTGGAAGTGATTGCGATCGCAAAGCTCTATTAGTTGCTTTGGAATCGGCTTTTGAAAAAAATTCTGTGAAAATCGCAAAAATTTTGGGTATCGAAATCTGGCAAAAGTCTGCATAAAAGGGCTCTCCTGGCCAAATGGTTTAACTTTGGCAGGTCCCTGCTGTTCTGTTATGAAACTAGAATATCTTTTGCACATTCTGGAAGTGATTGCGATCGCAAAGCTCTATTAGCTGCTGTGGAATCGACTTTTAAAAATGAGAGCTCGTAAAATTCGCCAAAAAAATTTCGCGACGAAATCGAGCACATGCCTTCATAAAAGGGCTCTCCTGGCCAAATGGTTTAACTTTGGCAGGTCCCTCGTGCTTTATCATGAAAGTAGACTTCGTGGGGCAGATTCTGGAAGTGATTGCGATCGCAAAGCTCTATTAGTTGCTTTGGAATCGGCTTTTGAAAAAAATTCTGTGAAAATCGCAAAAATTTTGGGTATCGAAATCTGGCAAAAGTCTGCATAAAAGGGCTCTCCTGGCCAAATGGTTTAACTTTGGCAGGTCCCTGCTGTTCTGTTATGAAACTAGAATATCTTTTGCACATTCTGGAAGTGATTGCGATCGCAAAGCTCTATTAGCTGCTGTGGAATCGACTTTTAAAAATGAGAGCTCGTAAAATTCGCCAAAAAAATTTCGCGACGAAATCGAGCACATGCCTTCATAAAAGGGCTCTCCTGGCCAAATGGTTTAACTTTGGCAGGTCCCTCGTGCTTTATCATGAAAGTAGACTTCGTGGGGCAGATTCTGGAAGTGATTGCGATCGCAAAGCTCTATTAGTTGCTTTGGAATCGGCTTTTGAAAAAAATTCTGTGAAAATCGCAAAAATTTTGGGTATCGAAATCTGGCAAAAGTCTGCATAAAAGGGCTCTCCTGGCCAAATGGTTTAACTTTGGCAGGTCCCTGCTGTTCTGTTATGAAACTAGAATATCTTTTGCACATTCTGGAAGTGATTGCGATCGCAAAGCTCTATTAGCTGCTGTGGAATCGACTTTTAAAAATGAGAGCTCGTAAAATTCGCCAAAAAAATTTCGCGACGAAATCGAGCACATGCCTTCATAAAAGGGCTCTCCTGGCCAAATGGTTTAACTTTGGCAGGTCCCTCGTGCTTTATCATGAAAGTAGACTTCGTGGGGCAGATTCTGGAAGTGATTGCGATCGCAAAGCTCTATTAGTTGCTTTGGAATCGGCTTTTGAAAAAAATTCTGTGAAAATCGCAAAAATTTTGGGTATCGAAATCTGGCAAAAGTCTGCATAAAAGGGCTCTCCTGGCCAAATGGTTTAACTTTGGCAGGTCCCTGCTGTTCTGTTATGAAACTAGAATATCTTTTGCACATTCTGGAAGTGATTGCGATCGCAAAGCTCTATTAGCTGCTGTGGAATCGACTTTTAAAAATGAGAGCTCGTAAAATTCGCCAAAAAAATTTCGCGACGAAATCGAGCACATGCCTTCATAAAAGGGCTCTCCTGGCCAAATGGTTTAACTTTGGCAGGTCCCTCGTGCTTTATCATGAAAGTAGACTTCGTGGGGCAGATTCTGGAAGTGATTGCGATCGCAAAGCTCTATTAGTTGCTTTGGAATCGGCTTTTGAAAAAAATTCTGTGAAAATCGCAAAAATTTTGGGTATCGAAATCTGGCAAAAGTCTGCATAAAAGGGCTCTCCTGGCCAAATGGTTTAACTTTGGCAGGTCCCTGCTGTTCTGTTATGAAACTAGAATATCTTTTGCACATTCTGGAAGTGATTGCGATCGCAAAGCTCTATTAGCTGCTGTGGAATCGACTTTTAAAAATGAGAGCTCGTAAAATTCGCCAAAAAAATTTCGCGACGAAATCGAGCACATGCCTTCATAAAAGGGCTCTCCTGGCCAAATGGTTTAACTTTGGCAGGTCCCTCGTGCTTTATCATGAAAGTAGACTTCGTGGGGCAGATTCTGGAAGTGATTGCGATCGCAAAGCTCTATTAGTTGCTTTGGAATCGGCTTTTGAAAAAAATTCTGTGAAAATCGCAAAAATTTTGGGTATCGAAATCTGGCAAAAGTCTGCATAAAAGGGCTCTCCTGGCCAAATGGTTTAACTTTGGCAGGTCCCTGCTGTTCTGTTATGAAACTAGAATATCTTTTGCACATTCTGGAAGTGATTGCGATCGCAAAGCTCTATTAGCTGCTGTGGAATCGACTTTTAAAAATGAGAGCTCGTAAAATTCGCCAAAAAAATTTCGCGACGAAATCGAGCACATGCCTTCATAAAAGGGCTCTCCTGGCCAAATGGTTTAACTTTGGCAGGTCCCTCGTGCTTTATCATGAAAGTAGACTTCGTGGGGCAGATTCTGGAAGTGATTGCGATCGCAAAGCTCTATTAGTTGCTTTGGAATCGGCTTTTGAAAAAAATTCTGTGAAAATCGCAAAAATTTTGGGTATCGAAATCTGGCAAAAGTCTGCATAAAAGGGCTCTCCTGGCCAAATGGTTTAACTTTGGCAGGTCCCTGCTGTTCTGTTATGAAACTAGAATATCTTTTGCACATTCTGGAAGTGATTGCGATCGCAAAGCTCTATTAGCTGCTGTGGAATCGACTTTTAAAAATGAGAGCTCGTAAAATTCGCCAAAAAAATTTCGCGACGAAATCGAGCACATGCCTTCATAAAAGGGCTCTCCTGGCCAAATGGTTTAACTTTGGCAGGTCCCTCGTGCTTTATCATGAAAGTAGACTTCGTGGGGCAGATTCTGGAAGTGATTGCGATCGCAAAGCTCTATTAGTTGCTTTGGAATCGGCTTTTGAAAAAAATTCTGTGAAAATCGCAAAAATTTTGGGTATCGAAATCTGGCAAAAGTCTGCATAAAAGGGCTCTCCTGGCCAAATGGTTTAACTTTGGCAGGTCCCTGCTGTTCTGTTATGAAACTAGAATATCTTTTGCACATTCTGGAAGTGATTGCGATCGCAAAGCTCTATTAGCTGCTGTGGAATCGACTTTTAAAAATGAGAGCTCGTAAAATTCGCCAAAAAAATTTCGCGACGAAATCGAGCACATGCCTTCATAAAAGGGCTCTCCTGGCCAAATGGTTTAACTTTGGCAGGTCCCTCGTGCTTTATCATGAAAGTAGACTTCGTGGGGCAGATTCTGGAAGTGATTGCGATCGCAAAGCTCTATTAGTTGCTTTGGAATCGGCTTTTGAAAAAAATTCTGTGAAAATCGCAAAAATTTTGGGTATCGAAATCTGGCAAAAGTCTGCATAAAAGGGCTCTCCTGGCCAAATGGTTTAACTTTGGCAGGTCCCTGCTGTTCTGTTATGAAACTAGAATATCTTTTGCACATTCTGGAAGTGATTGCGATCGCAAAGCTCTATTAGCTGCTGTGGAATCGACTTTTAAAAATGAGAGCTCGTAAAATTCGCCAAAAAAATTTCGCGACGAAATCGAGCACATGCCTTCATAAAAGGGCTCTCCTGGCCAAATGGTTTAACTTTGGCAGGTCCCTCGTGCTTTATCATGAAAGTAGACTTCGTGGGGCAGATTCTGGAAGTGATTGCGATCGCAAAGCTCTATTAGTTGCTTTGGAATCGGCTTTTGAAAAAAATTCTGTGAAAATCGCAAAAATTTTGGGTATCGAAATCTGGCAAAAGTCTGCATAAAAGGGCTCTCCTGGCCAAATGGTTTAACTTTGGCAGGTCCCTGCTGTTCTGTTATGAAACTAGAATATCTTTTGCACATTCTGGAAGTGATTGCGATCGCAAAGCTCTATTAGCTGCTGTGGAATCGACTTTTAAAAATGAGAGCTCGTAAAATTCGCCAAAAAAATTTCGCGACGAAATCGAGCACATGCCTTCATAAAAGGGCTCTCCTGGCCAAATGGTTTAACTTTGGCAGGTCCCTCGTGCTTTATCATGAAAGTAGACTTCGTGGGGCAGATTCTGGAAGTGATTGCGATCGCAAAGCTCTATTAGTTGCTTTGGAATCGGCTTTTGAAAAAAATTCTGTGAAAATCGCAAAAATTTTGGGTATCGAAATCTGGCAAAAGTCTGCATAAAAGGGCTCTCCTGGCCAAATGGTTTAACTTTGGCAGGTCCCTGCTGTTCTGTTATGAAACTAGAATATCTTTTGCACATTCTGGAAGTGATTGCGATCGCAAAGCTCTATTAGCTGCTGTGGAATCGACTTTTAAAAATGAGAGCTCGTAAAATTCGCCAAAAAAATTTCGCGACGAAATCGAGCACATGCCTTCATAAAAGGGCTCTCCTGGCCAAATGGTTTAACTTTGGCAGGTCCCTCGTGCTTTATCATGAAAGTAGACTTCGTGGGGCAGATTCTGGAAGTGATTGCGATCGCAAAGCTCTATTAGTTGCTTTGGAATCGGCTTTTGAAAAAAATTCTGTGAAAATCGCAAAAATTTTGGGTATCGAAATCTGGCAAAAGTCTGCATAAAAGGGCTCTCCTGGCCAAATGGTTTAACTTTGGCAGGTCCCTGCTGTTCTGTTATGAAACTAGAATATCTTTTGCACATTCTGGAAGTGATTGCGATCGCAAAGCTCTATTAGCTGCTGTGGAATCGACTTTTAAAAATGAGAGCTCGTAAAATTCGCCAAAAAAATTTCGCGACGAAATCGAGCACATGCCTTCATAAAAGGGCTCTCCTGGCCAAATGGTTTAACTTTGGCAGGTCCCTCGTGCTTTATCATGAAAGTAGACTTCGTGGGGCAGATTCTGGAAGTGATTGCGATCGCAAAGCTCTATTAGTTGCTTTGGAATCGGCTTTTGAAAAAAATTCTGTGAAAATCGCAAAAATTTTGGGTATCGAAATCTGGCAAAAGTCTGCATAAAAGGGCTCTCCTGGCCAAATGGTTTAACTTTGGCAGGTCCCTGCTGTTCTGTTATGAAACTAGAATATCTTTTGCACATTCTGGAAGTGATTGCGATCGCAAAGCTCTATTAGCTGCTGTGGAATCGACTTTTAAAAATGAGAGCTCGTAAAATTCGCCAAAAAAATTTCGCGACGAAATCGAGCACATGCCTTCATAAAAGGGCTCTCCTGGCCAAATGGTTTAACTTTGGCAGGTCCCTCGTGCTTTATCATGAAAGTAGACTTCGTGGGGCAGATTCTGGAAGTGATTGCGATCGCAAAGCTCTATTAGTTGCTTTGGAATCGGCTTTTGAAAAAAATTCTGTGAAAATCGCAAAAATTTTGGGTATCGAAATCTGGCAAAAGTCTGCATAAAAGGGCTCTCCTGGCCAAATGGTTTAACTTTGGCAGGTCCCTGCTGTTCTGTTATGAAACTAGAATATCTTTTGCACATTCTGGAAGTGATTGCGATCGCAAAGCTCTATTAGCTGCTGTGGAATCGACTTTTAAAAATGAGAGCTCGTAAAATTCGCCAAAAAAATTTCGCGACGAAATCGAGCACATGCCTTCATAAAAGGGCTCTCCTGGCCAAATGGTTTAACTTTGGCAGGTCCCTCGTGCTTTATCATGAAAGTAGACTTCGTGGGGCAGATTCTGGAAGTGATTGCGATCGCAAAGCTCTATTAGTTGCTTTGGAATCGGCTTTTGAAAAAAATTCTGTGAAAATCGCAAAAATTTTGGGTATCGAAATCTGGCAAAAGTCTGCATAAAAGGGCTCTCCTGGCCAAATGGTTTAACTTTGGCAGGTCCCTGCTGTTCTGTTATGAAACTAGAATATCTTTTGCACATTCTGGAAGTGATTGCGATCGCAAAGCTCTATTAGCTGCTGTGGAATCGACTTTTAAAAATGAGAGCTCGTAAAATTCGCCAAAAAAATTTCGCGACGAAATCGAGCACATGCCTTCATAAAAGGGCTCTCCTGGCCAAATGGTTTAACTTTGGCAGGTCCCTCGTGCTTTATCATGAAAGTAGACTTCGTGGGGCAGATTCTGGAAGTGATTGCGATCGCAAAGCTCTATTAGTTGCTTTGGAATCGGCTTTTGAAAAAAATTCTGTGAAAATCGCAAAAATTTTGGGTATCGAAATCTGGCAAAAGTCTGCATAAAAGGGCTCTCCTGGCCAAATGGTTTAACTTTGGCAGGTCCCTGCTGTTCTGTTATGAAACTAGAATATCTTTTGCACATTCTGGAAGTGATTGCGATCGCAAAGCTCTATTAGCTGCTGTGGAATCGACTTTTAAAAATGAGAGCTCGTAAAATTCGCCAAAAAAATTTCGCGACGAAATCGAGCACATGCCTTCATAAAAGGGCTCTCCTGGCCAAATGGTTTAACTTTGGCAGGTCCCTCGTGCTTTATCATGAAAGTAGACTTCGTGGGGCAGATTCTGGAAGTGATTGCGATCGCAAAGCTCTATTAGTTGCTTTGGAATCGGCTTTTGAAAAAAATTCTGTGAAAATCGCAAAAATTTTGGGTATCGAAATCTGGCAAAAGTCTGCATAAAAGGGCTCTCCTGGCCAAATGGTTTAACTTTGGCAGGTCCCTGCTGTTCTGTTATGAAACTAGAATATCTTTTGCACATTCTGGAAGTGATTGCGATCGCAAAGCTCTATTAGCTGCTGTGGAATCGACTTTTAAAAATGAGAGCTCGTAAAATTCGCCAAAAAAATTTCGCGACGAAATCGAGCACATGCCTTCATAAAAGGGCTCTCCTGGCCAAATGGTTTAACTTTGGCAGGTCCCTCGTGCTTTATCATGAAAGTAGACTTCGTGGGGCAGATTCTGGAAGTGATTGCGATCGCAAAGCTCTATTAGTTGCTTTGGAATCGGCTTTTGAAAAAAATTCTGTGAAAATCGCAAAAATTTTGGGTATCGAAATCTGGCAAAAGTCTGCATAAAAGGGCTCTCCTGGCCAAATGGTTTAACTTTGGCAGGTCCCTGCTGTTCTGTTATGAAACTAGAATATCTTTTGCACATTCTGGAAGTGATTGCGATCGCAAAGCTCTATTAGCTGCTGTGGAATCGACTTTTAAAAATGAGAGCTCGTAAAATTCGCCAAAAAAATTTCGCGACGAAATCGAGCACATGCCTTCATAAAAGGGCTCTCCTGGCCAAATGGTTTAACTTTGGCAGGTCCCTCGTGCTTTATCATGAAAGTAGACTTCGTGGGGCAGATTCTGGAAGTGATTGCGATCGCAAAGCTCTATTAGTTGCTTTGGAATCGGCTTTTGAAAAAAATTCTGTGAAAATCGCAAAAATTTTGGGTATCGAAATCTGGCAAAAGTCTGCATAAAAGGGCTCTCCTGGCCAAATGGTTTAACTTTGGCAGGTCCCTGCTGTTCTGTTATGAAACTAGAATATCTTTTGCACATTCTGGAAGTGATTGCGATCGCAAAGCTCTATTAGCTGCTGTGGAATCGACTTTTAAAAATGAGAGCTCGTAAAATTCGCCAAAAAAATTTCGCGACGAAATCGAGCACATGCCTTCATAAAAGGGCTCTCCTGGCCAAATGGTTTAACTTTGGCAGGTCCCTCGTGCTTTATCATGAAAGTAGACTTCGTGGGGCAGATTCTGGAAGTGATTGCGATCGCAAAGCTCTATTAGTTGCTTTGGAATCGGCTTTTGAAAAAAATTCTGTGAAAATCGCAAAAATTTTGGGTATCGAAATCTGGCAAAAGTCTGCATAAAAGGGCTCTCCTGGCCAAATGGTTTAACTTTGGCAGGTCCCTGCTGTTCTGTTATGAAACTAGAATATCTTTTGCACATTCTGGAAGTGATTGCGATCGCAAAGCTCTATTAGCTGCTGTGGAATCGACTTTTAAAAATGAGAGCTCGTAAAATTCGCCAAAAAAATTTCGCGACGAAATCGAGCACATGCCTTCATAAAAGGGCTCTCCTGGCCAAATGGTTTAACTTTGGCAGGTCCCTCGTGCTTTATCATGAAAGTAGACTTCGTGGGGCAGATTCTGGAAGTGATTGCGATCGCAAAGCTCTATTAGTTGCTTTGGAATCGGCTTTTGAAAAAAATTCTGTGAAAATCGCAAAAATTTTGGGTATCGAAATCTGGCAAAAGTCTGCATAAAAGGGCTCTCCTGGCCAAATGGTTTAACTTTGGCAGGTCCCTGCTGTTCTGTTATGAAACTAGAATATCTTTTGCACATTCTGGAAGTGATTGCGATCGCAAAGCTCTATTAGCTGCTGTGGAATCGACTTTTAAAAATGAGAGCTCGTAAAATTCGCCAAAAAAATTTCGCGACGAAATCGAGCACATGCCTTCATAAAAGGGCTCTCCTGGCCAAATGGTTTAACTTTGGCAGGTCCCTCGTGCTTTATCATGAAAGTAGACTTCGTGGGGCAGATTCTGGAAGTGATTGCGATCGCAAAGCTCTATTAGTTGCTTTGGAATCGGCTTTTGAAAAAAATTCTGTGAAAATCGCAAAAATTTTGGGTATCGAAATCTGGCAAAAGTCTGCATAAAAGGGCTCTCCTGGCCAAATGGTTTAACTTTGGCAGGTCCCTGCTGTTCTGTTATGAAACTAGAATATCTTTTGCACATTCTGGAAGTGATTGCGATCGCAAAGCTCTATTAGCTGCTGTGGAATCGACTTTTAAAAATGAGAGCTCGTAAAATTCGCCAAAAAAATTTCGCGACGAAATCGAGCACATGCCTTCATAAAAGGGCTCTCCTGGCCAAATGGTTTAACTTTGGCAGGTCCCTCGTGCTTTATCATGAAAGTAGACTTCGTGGGGCAGATTCTGGAAGTGATTGCGATCGCAAAGCTCTATTAGTTGCTTTGGAATCGGCTTTTGAAAAAAATTCTGTGAAAATCGCAAAAATTTTGGGTATCGAAATCTGGCAAAAGTCTGCATAAAAGGGCTCTCCTGGCCAAATGGTTTAACTTTGGCAGGTCCCTGCTGTTCTGTTATGAAACTAGAATATCTTTTGCACATTCTGGAAGTGATTGCGATCGCAAAGCTCTATTAGCTGCTGTGGAATCGACTTTTAAAAATGAGAGCTCGTAAAATTCGCCAAAAAAATTTCGCGACGAAATCGAGCACATGCCTTCATAAAAGGGCTCTCCTGGCCAAATGGTTTAACTTTGGCAGGTCCCTCGTGCTTTATCATGAAAGTAGACTTCGTGGGGCAGATTCTGGAAGTGATTGCGATCGCAAAGCTCTATTAGTTGCTTTGGAATCGGCTTTTGAAAAAAATTCTGTGAAAATCGCAAAAATTTTGGGTATCGAAATCTGGCAAAAGTCTGCATAAAAGGGCTCTCCTGGCCAAATGGTTTAACTTTGGCAGGTCCCTGCTGTTCTGTTATGAAACTAGAATATCTTTTGCACATTCTGGAAGTGATTGCGATCGCAAAGCTCTATTAGCTGCTGTGGAATCGACTTTTAAAAATGAGAGCTCGTAAAATTCGCCAAAAAAATTTCGCGACGAAATCGAGCACATGCCTTCATAAAAGGGCTCTCCTGGCCAAATGGTTTAACTTTGGCAGGTCCCTCGTGCTTTATCATGAAAGTAGACTTCGTGGGGCAGATTCTGGAAGTGATTGCGATCGCAAAGCTCTATTAGTTGCTTTGGAATCGGCTTTTGAAAAAAATTCTGTGAAAATCGCAAAAATTTTGGGTATCGAAATCTGGCAAAAGTCTGCATAAAAGGGCTCTCCTGGCCAAATGGTTTAACTTTGGCAGGTCCCTGCTGTTCTGTTATGAAACTAGAATATCTTTTGCACATTCTGGAAGTGATTGCGATCGCAAAGCTCTATTAGCTGCTGTGGAATCGACTTTTAAAAATGAGAGCTCGTAAAATTCGCCAAAAAAATTTCGCGACGAAATCGAGCACATGCCTTCATAAAAGGGCTCTCCTGGCCAAATGGTTTAACTTTGGCAGGTCCCTCGTGCTTTATCATGAAAGTAGACTTCGTGGGGCAGATTCTGGAAGTGATTGCGATCGCAAAGCTCTATTAGTTGCTTTGGAATCGGCTTTTGAAAAAAATTCTGTGAAAATCGCAAAAATTTTGGGTATCGAAATCTGGCAAAAGTCTGCATAAAAGGGCTCTCCTGGCCAAATGGTTTAACTTTGGCAGGTCCCTGCTGTTCTGTTATGAAACTAGAATATCTTTTGCACATTCTGGAAGTGATTGCGATCGCAAAGCTCTATTAGCTGCTGTGGAATCGACTTTTAAAAATGAGAGCTCGTAAAATTCGCCAAAAAAATTTCGCGACGAAATCGAGCACATGCCTTCATAAAAGGGCTCTCCTGGCCAAATGGTTTAACTTTGGCAGGTCCCTCGTGCTTTATCATGAAAGTAGACTTCGTGGGGCAGATTCTGGAAGTGATTGCGATCGCAAAGCTCTATTAGTTGCTTTGGAATCGGCTTTTGAAAAAAATTCTGTGAAAATCGCAAAAATTTTGGGTATCGAAATCTGGCAAAAGTCTGCATAAAAGGGCTCTCCTGGCCAAATGGTTTAACTTTGGCAGGTCCCTGCTGTTCTGTTATGAAACTAGAATATCTTTTGCACATTCTGGAAGTGATTGCGATCGCAAAGCTCTATTAGCTGCTGTGGAATCGACTTTTAAAAATGAGAGCTCGTAAAATTCGCCAAAAAAATTTCGCGACGAAATCGAGCACATGCCTTCATAAAAGGGCTCTCCTGGCCAAATGGTTTAACTTTGGCAGGTCCCTCGTGCTTTATCATGAAAGTAGACTTCGTGGGGCAGATTCTGGAAGTGATTGCGATCGCAAAGCTCTATTAGTTGCTTTGGAATCGGCTTTTGAAAAAAATTCTGTGAAAATCGCAAAAATTTTGGGTATCGAAATCTGGCAAAAGTCTGCATAAAAGGGCTCTCCTGGCCAAATGGTTTAACTTTGGCAGGTCCCTGCTGTTCTGTTATGAAACTAGAATATCTTTTGCACATTCTGGAAGTGATTGCGATCGCAAAGCTCTATTAGCTGCTGTGGAATCGACTTTTAAAAATGAGAGCTCGTAAAATTCGCCAAAAAAATTTCGCGACGAAATCGAGCACATGCCTTCATAAAAGGGCTCTCCTGGCCAAATGGTTTAACTTTGGCAGGTCCCTCGTGCTTTATCATGAAAGTAGACTTCGTGGGGCAGATTCTGGAAGTGATTGCGATCGCAAAGCTCTATTAGTTGCTTTGGAATCGGCTTTTGAAAAAAATTCTGTGAAAATCGCAAAAATTTTGGGTATCGAAATCTGGCAAAAGTCTGCATAAAAGGGCTCTCCTGGCCAAATGGTTTAACTTTGGCAGGTCCCTGCTGTTCTGTTATGAAACTAGAATATCTTTTGCACATTCTGGAAGTGATTGCGATCGCAAAGCTCTATTAGCTGCTGTGGAATCGACTTTTAAAAATGAGAGCTCGTAAAATTCGCCAAAAAAATTTCGCGACGAAATCGAGCACATGCCTTCATAAAAGGGCTCTCCTGGCCAAATGGTTTAACTTTGGCAGGTCCCTCGTGCTTTATCATGAAAGTAGACTTCGTGGGGCAGATTCTGGAAGTGATTGCGATCGCAAAGCTCTATTAGTTGCTTTGGAATCGGCTTTTGAAAAAAATTCTGTGAAAATCGCAAAAATTTTGGGTATCGAAATCTGGCAAAAGTCTGCATAAAAGGGCTCTCCTGGCCAAATGGTTTAACTTTGGCAGGTCCCTGCTGTTCTGTTATGAAACTAGAATATCTTTTGCACATTCTGGAAGTGATTGCGATCGCAAAGCTCTATTAGCTGCTGTGGAATCGACTTTTAAAAATGAGAGCTCGTAAAATTCGCCAAAAAAATTTCGCGACGAAATCGAGCACATGCCTTCATAAAAGGGCTCTCCTGGCCAAATGGTTTAACTTTGGCAGGTCCCTCGTGCTTTATCATGAAAGTAGACTTCGTGGGGCAGATTCTGGAAGTGATTGCGATCGCAAAGCTCTATTAGTTGCTTTGGAATCGGCTTTTGAAAAAAATTCTGTGAAAATCGCAAAAATTTTGGGTATCGAAATCTGGCAAAAGTCTGCATAAAAGGGCTCTCCTGGCCAAATGGTTTAACTTTGGCAGGTCCCTGCTGTTCTGTTATGAAACTAGAATATCTTTTGCACATTCTGGAAGTGATTGCGATCGCAAAGCTCTATTAGCTGCTGTGGAATCGATATTTAAAAATGAGAGCTCGTAAAATTCGCCAAAAAAATTTCGCGACGAAATCGAGCACATGCCTTCATAAAAGGGCTCTCCTGGCCAAATGGTTTAACTTTGGCAGGTCCCTCGTGCTTTATCATGAAAGTAGACTTCGTGGGGCAGATTCTGGAAGTGATTGCGATCGCAAAGCTCTATTAGTTGCTTTGGAATCGGCTTTTGAAAAAAATTCTGTGAAAATCGCAAAAATTTTGGGTATCGAAATCTGGCAAAAGTCTGCATAAAAGGGCTCTCCTGGCCAAATGGTTTAACTTTGGCAGGTCCCTGCTGTTCTGTTATGAAACTAGAATATCTTTTGCACATTCTGGAAGTGATTGCGATCGCAAAGCTCTATTAGCTGCTGTGGAATCGACTTTTAAAAATGAGAGCTCGTAAAATTCGCCAAAAAAATTTCGCGACGAAATCGAGCACATGCCTTCATAAAAGGGCTCTCCTGGCCAAATGGTTTAACTTTGGCAGGTCCCTCGTGCTTTATCATGAAAGTAGACTTCGTGGGGCAGATTCTGGAAGTGATTGCGATCGCAAAGCTCTATTAGTTGCTTTGGAATCGGCTTTTGAAAAAAATTCTGTGAAAATCGCAAAAATTTTGGGTATCGAAATCTGGCAAAAGTCTGCATAAAAGGGCTCTCCTGGCCAAATGGTTTAACTTTGGCAGGTCCCTGCTGTTCTGTTATGAAACTAGAATATCTTTTGCACATTCTGGAAGTGATTGCGATCGCAAAGCTCTATTAGCTGCTGTGGAATCGACTTTTAAAAATGAGAGCTCGTAAAATTCGCCAAAAAAATTTCGCGACGAAATCGAGCACATGCCTTCATAAAAGGGCTCTCCTGGCCAAATGGTTTAACTTTGGCAGGTCCCTCGTGCTTTATCATGAAAGTAGACTTCGTGGGGCAGATTCTGGAAGTGATTGCGATCGCAAAGCTCTATTAGTTGCTTTGGAATCGGCTTTTGAAAAAAATTCTGTGAAAATCGCAAAAATTTTGGGTATCGAAATCTGGCAAAAGTCTGCATAAAAGGGCTCTCCTGGCCAAATGGTTTAACTTTGGCAGGTCCCTGCTGTTCTGTTATGAAACTAGAATATCTTTTGCACATTCTGGAAGTGATTGCGATCGCAAAGCTCTATTAGCTGCTGTGGAATCGACTTTTAAAAATGAGAGCTCGTAAAATTCGCCAAAAAAATTTCGCGACGAAATCGAGCACATGCCTTCATAAAAGGGCTCTCCTGGCCAAATGGTTTAACTTTGGCAGGTCCCTCGTGCTTTATCATGAAAGTAGACTTCGTGGGGCAGATTCTGGAAGTGATTGCGATCGCAAAGCTCTATTAGTTGCTTTGGAATCGGCTTTTGAAAAAAATTCTGTGAAAATCGCAAAAATTTTGGGTATCGAAATCTGGCAAAAGTCTGCATAAAAGGGCTCTCCTGGCCAAATGGTTTAACTTTGGCAGGTCCCTGCTGTTCTGTTATGAAACTAGAATATCTTTTGCACATTCTGGAAGTGATTGCGATCGCAAAGCTCTATTAGCTGCTGTGGAATCGACTTTTAAAAATGAGAGCTCGTAAAATTCGCCAAAAAAATTTCGCGACGAAATCGAGCACATGCCTTCATAAAAGGGCTCTCCTGGCCAAATGGTTTAACTTTGGCAGGTCCCTCGTGCTTTATCATGAAAGTAGACTTCGTGGGGCAGATTCTGGAAGTGATTGCGATCGCAAAGCTCTATTAGTTGCTTTGGAATCGGCTTTTGAAAAAAATTCTGTGAAAATCGCAAAAATTTTGGGTATCGAAATCTGGCAAAAGTCTGCATAAAAGGGCTCTCCTGGCCAAATGGTTTAACTTTGGCAGGTCCCTGCTGTTCTGTTATGAAACTAGAATATCTTTTGCACATTCTGGAAGTGATTGCGATCGCAAAGCTCTATTAGCTGCTGTGGAATCGACTTTTAAAAATGAGAGCTCGTAAAATTCGCCAAAAAAATTTCGCGACGAAATCGAGCACATGCCTTCATAAAAGGGCTCTCCTGGCCAAATGGTTTAACTTTGGCAGGTCCCTCGTGCTTTATCATGAAAGTAGACTTCGTGGGGCAGATTCTGGAAGTGATTGCGATCGCAAAGCTCTATTAGTTGCTTTGGAATCGGCTTTTGAAAAAAATTCTGTGAAAATCGCAAAAATTTTGGGTATCGAAATCTGGCAAAAGTCTGCATAAAAGGGCTCTCCTGGCCAAATGGTTTAACTTTGGCAGGTCCCTGCTGTTCTGTTATGAAACTAGAATATCTTTTGCACATTCTGGAAGTGATTGCGATCGCAAAGCTCTATTAGCTGCTGTGGAATCGACTTTTAAAAATGAGAGCTCGTAAAATTCGCCAAAAAAATTTCGCGACGAAATCGAGCACATGCCTTCATAAAAGGGCTCTCCTGGCCAAATGGTTTAACTTTGGCAGGTCCCTCGTGCTTTATCATGAAAGTAGACTTCGTGGGGCAGATTCTGGAAGTGATTGCGATCGCAAAGCTCTATTAGTTGCTTTGGAATCGGCTTTTGAAAAAAATTCTGTGAAAATCGCAAAAATTTTGGGTATCGAAATCTGGCAAAAGTCTGCATAAAAGGGCTCTCCTGGCCAAATGGTTTAACTTTGGCAGGTCCCTGCTGTTCTGTTATGAAACTAGAATATCTTTTGCACATTCTGGAAGTGATTGCGATCGCAAAGCTCTATTAGCTGCTGTGGAATCGACTTTTAAAAATGAGAGCTCGTAAAATTCGCCAAAAAAATTTCGCGACGAAATCGAGCACATGCCTTCATAAAAGGGCTCTCCTGGCCAAATGGTTTAACTTTGGCAGGTCCCTCGTGCTTTATCATGAAAGTAGACTTCGTGGGGCAGATTCTGGAAGTGATTGCGATCGCAAAGCTCTATTAGTTGCTTTGGAATCGGCTTTTGAAAAAAATTCTGTGAAAATCGCAAAAATTTTGGGTATCGAAATCTGGCAAAAGTCTGCATAAAAGGGCTCTCCTGGCCAAATGGTTTAACTTTGGCAGGTCCCTGCTGTTCTGTTATGAAACTAGAATATCTTTTGCACATTCTGGAAGTGATTGCGATCGCAAAGCTCTATTAGCTGCTGTGGAATCGACTTTTAAAAATGAGAGCTCGTAAAATTCGCCAAAAAAATTTCGCGACGAAATCGAGCACATGCCTTCATAAAAGGGCTCTCCTGGCCAAATGGTTTAACTTTGGCAGGTCCCTCGTGCTTTATCATGAAAGTAGACTTCGTGGGGCAGATTCTGGAAGTGATTGCGATCGCAAAGCTCTATTAGTTGCTTTGGAATCGGCTTTTGAAAAAAATTCTGTGAAAATCGCAAAAATTTTGGGTATCGAAATCTGGCAAAAGTCTGCATAAAAGGGCTCTCCTGGCCAAATGGTTTAACTTTGGCAGGTCCCTGCTGTTCTGTTATGAAACTAGAATATCTTTTGCACATTCTGGAAGTGATTGCGATCGCAAAGCTCTATTAGCTGCTGTGGAATCGACTTTTAAAAATGAGAGCTCGTAAAATTCGCCAAAAAAATTTCGCGACGAAATCGAGCACATGCCTTCATAAAAGGGCTCTCCTGGCCAAATGGTTTAACTTTGGCAGGTCCCTCGTGCTTTATCATGAAAGTAGACTTCGTGGGGCAGATTCTGGAAGTGATTGCGATCGCAAAGCTCTATTAGTTGCTTTGGAATCGGCTTTTGAAAAAAATTCTGTGAAAATCGCAAAAATTTTGGGTATCGAAATCTGGCAAAAGTCTGCATAAAAGGGCTCTCCTGGCCAAATGGTTTAACTTTGGCAGGTCCCTGCTGTTCTGTTATGAAACTAGAATATCTTTTGCACATTCTGGAAGTGATTGCGATCGCAAAGCTCTATTAGCTGCTGTGGAATCGACTTTTAAAAATGAGAGCTCGTAAAATTCGCCAAAAAAATTTCGCGACGAAATCGAGCACATGCCTTCATAAAAGGGCTCTCCTGGCCAAATGGTTTAACTTTGGCAGGTCCCTCGTGCTTTATCATGAAAGTAGACTTCGTGGGGCAGATTCTGGAAGTGATTGCGATCGCAAAGCTCTATTAGTTGCTTTGGAATCGGCTTTTGAAAAAAATTCTGTGAAAATCGCAAAAATTTTGGGTATCGAAATCTGGCAAAAGTCTGCATAAAAGGGCTCTCCTGGCCAAATGGTTTAACTTTGGCAGGTCCCTGCTGTTCTGTTATGAAACTAGAATATCTTTTGCACATTCTGGAAGTGATTGCGATCGCAAAGCTCTATTAGCTGCTGTGGAATCGACTTTTAAAAATGAGAGCTCGTAAAATTCGCCAAAAAAATTTCGCGACGAAATCGAGCACATGCCTTCATAAAAGGGCTCTCCTGGCCAAATGGTTTAACTTTGGCAGGTCCCTCGTGCTTTATCATGAAAGTAGACTTCGTGGGGCAGATTCTGGAAGTGATTGCGATCGCAAAGCTCTATTAGTTGCTTTGGAATCGGCTTTTGAAAAAAATTCTGTGAAAATCGCAAAAATTTTGGGTATCGAAATCTGGCAAAAGTCTGCATAAAAGGGCTCTCCTGGCCAAATGGTTTAACTTTGGCAGGTCCCTGCTGTTCTGTTATGAAACTAGAATATCTTTTGCACATTCTGGAAGTGATTGCGATCGCAAAGCTCTATTAGCTGCTGTGGAATCGACTTTTAAAAATGAGAGCTCGTAAAATTCGCCAAAAAAATTTCGCGACGAAATCGAGCACATGCCTTCATAAAAGGGCTCTCCTGGCCAAATGGTTTAACTTTGGCAGGTCCCTCGTGCTTTATCATGAAAGTAGACTTCGTGGGGCAGATTCTGGAAGTGATTGCGATCGCAAAGCTCTATTAGTTGCTTTGGAATCGGCTTTTGAAAAAAATTCTGTGAAAATCGCAAAAATTTTGGGTATCGAAATCTGGCAAAAGTCTGCATAAAAGGGCTCTCCTGGCCAAATGGTTTAACTTTGGCAGGTCCCTGCTGTTCTGTTATGAAACTAGAATATCTTTTGCACATTCTGGAAGTGATTGCGATCGCAAAGCTCTATTAGCTGCTGTGGAATCGACTTTTAAAAATGAGAGCTCGTAAAATTCGCCAAAAAAATTTCGCGACGAAATCGAGCACATGCCTTCATAAAAGGGCTCTCCTGGCCAAATGGTTTAACTTTGGCAGGTCCCTCGTGCTTTATCATGAAAGTAGACTTCGTGGGGCAGATTCTGGAAGTGATTGCGATCGCAAAGCTCTATTAGTTGCTTTGGAATCGGCTTTTGAAAAAAATTCTGTGAAAATCGCAAAAATTTTGGGTATCGAAATCTGGCAAAAGTCTGCATAAAAGAAGGGCTCTCCTGGCCAAATGGTTTAACTTTGGCAGGTCCCTGCTGGTCTGTTATGAAACTAGAATATCTTTTGCACATTCTGGAAGTGATTGCGATCGCAAAGCTCTATTAGCTGCTGTGGAATCGACTTTTAAAAATGAGAGGGCGTAAAATTCGACAAAAAAATTTGGCGACGAAATCGAGCACATGCCTTCAAAAAAGGGCTCTCCTGGCCAAATGGTTTAACTTTGGCAGGTTCCTCGTGCTTTATCATGAAAGTAGACTTCGTGGGGCAGATTCTGGAAGTGATTGCGATCGCAAAGCTCTATTAGTTGCTTTGGAATCGGCTTTTGAAAAAAATTCTGTGAAAATCGCAAAAATTTTGGGTATCGAAATCTGGCAAAAGTCTGCATAAAAGGGCTCTCCTGGCCAAATGGTTTAACTTTGGCAGGTCCCTGCTGGTCTGTTATGAAACTAGAATATCTTTTGCACATTCTGGAAGTGATTGCGATCGCAAAGCTCTATTAGCTGCTGTGGAATCGACTTTTAAAAATGAGAGGGCGTAAAATTCGACAAAAAAATTTGGCGACGAAATCGAGCACATGCCTTCAAAAAAGGGCTCTCCTGGCCAAATGGTTTAACTTTGGCAGGTTCCTCGTGCTTTATCATGAAAGTAGACTTCGTGGGGCAGATTCTGGAAGTGATTGCGATCGCAAAGCTCTATTAGTTGCTTTGGAATCGGCTTTTGAAAAAAATTCTGTGAAAATCGCAAAAATTTTGGGTATCGAAATCTGGCAAAAGTCTGCATAAAAGGGCTCTCCTGGCCAAATGGTTTAACTTTGGCAGGTCCCTGCTGGTCTGTTATGAAACTAGAATATCTTTTGCACATTCTGGAAGTGATTGCGATCGCAAAGCTCTATTAGCTGCTGTGGAATCGACTTTTAAAAATGAGAGGGCGTAAAATTCGACAAAAAAATTTGGCGACGAAATCGAGCACATGCCTTCAAAAAAGGGCTCTCCTGGCCAAATGGTTTAACTTTGGCAGGTTCCTCGTGCTTTATCATGAAAGTAGACTTCGTGGGGCAGATTCTGGAAGTGATTGCGATCGCAAAGCTCTATTAGTTGCTTTGGAATCGGCTTTTGAAAAAAATTCTGTGAAAATCGCAAAAATTTTGGGTATCGAAATCTGGCAAAAGTCTGCATAAAAGGGCTCTCCTGGCCAAATGGTTTAACTTTGGCAGGTCCCTGCTGGTCTGTTATGAAACTAGAATATCTTTTGCACATTCTGGAAGTGATTGCGATCGCAAAGCTCTATTAGCTGCTGTGGAATCGACTTTTAAAAATGAGAGGGCGTAAAATTCGACAAAAAAATTTGGCGACGAAATCGAGCACATGCCTTCAAAAAAGGGCTCTCCTGGCCAAATGGTTTAACTTTGGCAGGTTCCTCGTGCTTTATCATGAAAGTAGACTTCGTGGGGCAGATTCTGGAAGTGATTGCGATCGCAAAGCTCTATTAGTTGCTTTGGAATCGGCTTTTGAAAAAAATTCTGTGAAAATCGCAAAAATTTTGGGTATCGAAATCTGGCAAAAGTCTGCATAAAAGGGCTCTCCTGGCCAAATGGTTTAACTTTGGCAGGTCCCTGCTGGTCTGTTATGAAACTAGAATATCTTTTGCACATTCTGGAAGTGATTGCGATCGCAAAGCTCTATTAGCTGCTGTGGAATCGACTTTTAAAAATGAGAGGGCGTAAAATTCGACAAAAAAATTTGGCGACGAAATCGAGCACATGCCTTCAAAAAAGGGCTCTCCTGGCCAAATGGTTTAACTTTGGCAGGTTCCTCGTGCTTTATCATGAAAGTAGACTTCGTGGGGCAGATTCTGGAAGTGATTGCGATCGCAAAGCTCTATTAGTTGCTTTGGAATCGGCTTTTGAAAAAAATTCTGTGAAAATCGCAAAAATTTTGGGTATCGAAATCTGGCAAAAGTCTGCATAAAAGGGCTCTCCTGGCCAAATGGTTTAACTTTGGCAGGTCCCTGCTGGTCTGTTATGAAACTAGAATATCTTTTGCACATTCTGGAAGTGATTGCGATCGCAAAGCTCTATTAGCTGCTGTGGAATCGACTTTTAAAAATGAGAGGGCGTAAAATTCGACAAAAAAATTTGGCGACGAAATCGAGCACATGCCTTCAAAAAAGGGCTCTCCTGGCCAAATGGTTTAACTTTGGCAGGTTCCTCGTGCTTTATCATGAAAGTAGACTTCGTGGGGCAGATTCTGGAAGTGATTGCGATCGCAAAGCTCTATTAGTTGCTTTGGAATCGGCTTTTGAAAAAAATTCTGTGAAAATCGCAAAAATTTTGGGTATCGAAATCTGGCAAAAGTCTGCATAAAAGGGCTCTCCTGGCCAAATGGTTTAACTTTGGCAGGTCCCTGCTGGTCTGTTATGAAACTAGAATATCTTTTGCACATTCTGGAAGTGATTGCGATCGCAAAGCTCTATTAGCTGCTGTGGAATCGACTTTTAAAAATGAGAGGGCGTAAAATTCGACAAAAAAATTTGGCGACGAAATCGAGCACATGCCTTCAAAAAAGGGCTCTCCTGGCCAAATGGTTTAACTTTGGCAGGTTCCTCGTGCTTTATCATGAAAGTAGACTTCGTGGGGCAGATTCTGGAAGTGATTGCGATCGCAAAGCTCTATTAGTTGCTTTGGAATCGGCTTTTGAAAAAAATTCTGTGAAAATCGCAAAAATTTTGGGTATCGAAATCTGGCAAAAGTCTGCATAAAAGGGCTCTCCTGGCCAAATGGTTTAACTTTGGCAGGTCCCTGCTGGTCTGTTATGAAACTAGAATATCTTTTGCACATTCTGGAAGTGATTGCGATCGCAAAGCTCTATTAGCTGCTGTGGAATCGACTTTTAAAAATGAGAGGGCGTAAAATTCGACAAAAAAATTTGGCGACGAAATCGAGCACATGCCTTCAAAAAAGGGCTCTCCTGGCCAAATGGTTTAACTTTGGCAGGTTCCTCGTGCTTTATCATGAAAGTAGACTTCGTGGGGCAGATTCTGGAAGTGATTGCGATCGCAAAGCTCTATTAGTTGCTTTGGAATCGGCTTTTGAAAAAAATTCTGTGAAAATCGCAAAAATTTTGGGTATCGAAATCTGGCAAAAGTCTGCATAAAAGGGCTCTCCTGGCCAAATGGTTTAACTTTGGCAGGTCCCTGCTGGTCTGTTATGAAACTAGAATATCTTTTGCACATTCTGGAAGTGATTGCGATCGCAAAGCTCTATTAGCTGCTGTGGAATCGACTTTTAAAAATGAGAGGGCGTAAAATTCGACAAAAAAATTTGGCGACGAAATCGAGCACATGCCTTCAAAAAAGGGCTCTCCTGGCCAAATGGTTTAACTTTGGCAGGTTCCTCGTGCTTTATCATGAAAGTAGACTTCGTGGGGCAGATTCTGGAAGTGATTGCGATCGCAAAGCTCTATTAGTTGCTTTGGAATCGGCTTTTGAAAAAAATTCTGTGAAAATCGCAAAAATTTTGGGTATCGAAATCTGGCAAAAGTCTGCATAAAAGGGCTCTCCTGGCCAAATGGTTTAACTTTGGCAGGTCCCTGCTGGTCTGTTATGAAACTAGAATATCTTTTGCACATTCTGGAAGTGATTGCGATCGCAAAGCTCTATTAGCTGCTGTGGAATCGACTTTTAAAAATGAGAGGGCGTAAAATTCGACAAAAAAATTTGGCGACGAAATCGAGCACATGCCTTCAAAAAAGGGCTCTCCTGGCCAAATGGTTTAACTTTGGCAGGTTCCTCGTGCTTTATCATGAAAGTAGACTTCGTGGGGCAGATTCTGGAAGTGATTGCGATCGCAAAGCTCTATTAGTTGCTTTGGAATCGGCTTTTGAAAAAAATTCTGTGAAAATCGCAAAAATTTTGGGTATCGAAATCTGGCAAAAGTCTGCATAAAAGGGCTCTCCTGGCCAAATGGTTTAACTTTGGCAGGTCCCTGCTGGTCTGTTATGAAACTAGAATATCTTTTGCACATTCTGGAAGTGATTGCGATCGCAAAGCTCTATTAGCTGCTGTGGAATCGACTTTTAAAAATGAGAGGGCGTAAAATTCGACAAAAAAATTTGGCGACGAAATCGAGCACATGCCTTCAAAAAAGGGCTCTCCTGGCCAAATGGTTTAACTTTGGCAGGTTCCTCGTGCTTTATCATGAAAGTAGACTTCGTGGGGCAGATTCTGGAAGTGATTGCGATCGCAAAGCTCTATTAGTTGCTTTGGAATCGGCTTTTGAAAAAAATTCTGTGAAAATCGCAAAAATTTTGGGTATCGAAATCTGGCAAAAGTCTGCATAAAAGGGCTCTCCTGGCCAAATGGTTTAACTTTGGCAGGTCCCTGCTGGTCTGTTATGAAACTAGAATATCTTTTGCACATTCTGGAAGTGATTGCGATCGCAAAGCTCTATTAGCTGCTGTGGAATCGACTTTTAAAAATGAGAGGGCGTAAAATTCGACAAAAAAATTTGGCGACGAAATCGAGCACATGCCTTCAAAAAAGGGCTCTCCTGGCCAAATGGTTTAACTTTGGCAGGTTCCTCGTGCTTTATCATGAAAGTAGACTTCGTGGGGCAGATTCTGGAAGTGATTGCGATCGCAAAGCTCTATTAGTTGCTTTGGAATCGGCTTTTGAAAAAAATTCTGTGAAAATCGCAAAAATTTTGGGTATCGAAATCTGGCAAAAGTCTGCATAAAAGGGCTCTCCTGGCCAAATGGTTTAACTTTGGCAGGTCCCTGCTGGTCTGTTATGAAACTAGAATATCTTTTGCACATTCTGGAAGTGATTGCGATCGCAAAGCTCTATTAGCTGCTGTGGAATCGACTTTTAAAAATGAGAGGGCGTAAAATTCGACAAAAAAATTTGGCGACGAAATCGAGCACATGCCTTCAAAAAAGGGCTCTCCTGGCCAAATGGTTTAACTTTGGCAGGTTCCTCGTGCTTTATCATGAAAGTAGACTTCGTGGGGCAGATTCTGGAAGTGATTGCGATCGCAAAGCTCTATTAGTTGCTTTGGAATCGGCTTTTGAAAAAAATTCTGTGAAAATCGCAAAAATTTTGGGTATCGAAATCTGGCAAAAGTCTGCATAAAAGGGCTCTCCTGGCCAAATGGTTTAACTTTGGCAGGTCCCTGCTGGTCTGTTATGAAACTAGAATATCTTTTGCACATTCTGGAAGTGATTGCGATCGCAAAGCTCTATTAGCTGCTGTGGAATCGACTTTTAAAAATGAGAGGGCGTAAAATTCGACAAAAAAATTTGGCGACGAAATCGAGCACATGCCTTCAAAAAAGGGCTCTCCTGGCCAAATGGTTTAACTTTGGCAGGTTCCTCGTGCTTTATCATGAAAGTAGACTTCGTGGGGCAGATTCTGGAAGTGATTGCGATCGCAAAGCTCTATTAGTTGCTTTGGAATCGGCTTTTGAAAAAAATTCTGTGAAAATCGCAAAAATTTTGGGTATCGAAATCTGGCAAAAGTCTGCATAAAAGGGCTCTCCTGGCCAAATGGTTTAACTTTGGCAGGTCCCTGCTGGTCTGTTATGAAACTAGAATATCTTTTGCACATTCTGGAAGTGATTGCGATCGCAAAGCTCTATTAGCTGCTGTGGAATCGACTTTTAAAAATGAGAGGGCGTAAAATTCGACAAAAAAATTTGGCGACGAAATCGAGCACATGCCTTCAAAAAAGGGCTCTCCTGGCCAAATGGTTTAACTTTGGCAGGTTCCTCGTGCTTTATCATGAAAGTAGACTTCGTGGGGCAGATTCTGGAAGTGATTGCGATCGCAAAGCTCTATTAGTTGCTTTGGAATCGGCTTTTGAAAAAAATTCTGTGAAAATCGCAAAAATTTTGGGTATCGAAATCTGGCAAAAGTCTGCATAAAAGGGCTCTCCTGGCCAAATGGTTTAACTTTGGCAGGTCCCTGCTGGTCTGTTATGAAACTAGAATATCTTTTGCACATTCTGGAAGTGATTGCGATCGCAAAGCTCTATGAGCTGCTGTGGAATCGACTTTTAAAAATGAGAGGGCGTAAAATTCGACAAAAAAATTTGGCGACGAAATCGAGCACATGCCTTCAAAAAAGGGCTCTCCTGGCCAAATGGTTTAACTTTGGCAGGTTCCTCGTGCTTTATCATGAAAGTAGACTTCGTGGGGCAGATTCTGGAAGTGATTGCGATCGCAAAGCTCTATTAGTTGCTTTGGAATCGGCTTTTGAAAAAAATTCTGTGAAAATCGCAAAAATTTTGGGTATCGAAATCTGGCAAAAGTCTGCATAAAAGGGCTCTCCTGGCCAAATGGTTTAACTTTGGCAGGTCCCTGCTGGTCTGTTATGAAACTAGAATATCTTTTGCACATTCTGGAAGTGATTGCGATCGCAAAGCTCTATTAGCTGCTGTGGAATCGACTTTTAAAAATGAGAGGGCGTAAAATTCGACAAAAAAATTTGGCGACGAAATCGAGCACATGCCTTCAAAAAAGGGCTCTCCTGGCCAAATGGTTTAACTTTGGCAGGTTCCTCGTGCTTTATCATGAAAGTAGACTTCGTGGGGCAGATTCTGGAAGTGATTGCGATCGCAAAGCTCTATTAGTTGCTTTGGAATCGGCTTTTGAAAAAAATTCTGTGAAAATCGCAAAAATTTTGGGTATCGAAATCTGGCAAAAGTCTGCATAAAAGGGCTCTCCTGGCCAAATGGTTTAACTTTGGCAGGTCCCTGCTGGTCTGTTATGAAACTAGAATATCTTTTGCACATTCTGGAAGTGATTGCGATCGCAAAGCTCTATTAGCTGCTGTGGAATCGACTTTTAAAAATGAGAGGGCGTAAAATTCGACAAAAAAATTTGGCGACGAAATCGAGCACATGCCTTCAAAAAAGGGCTCTCCTGGCCAAATGGTTTAACTTTGGCAGGTTCCTCGTGCTTTATCATGAAAGTAGACTTCGTGGGGCAGATTCTGGAAGTGATTGCGATCGCAAAGCTCTATTAGTTGCTTTGGAATCGGCTTTTGAAAAAAATTCTGTGAAAATCGCAAAAATTTTGGGTATCGAAATCTGGCAAAAGTCTGCATAAAAGGGCTCTCCTGGCCAAATGGTTTAACTTTGGCAGGTCCCTGCTGGTCTGTTATGAAACTAGAATATCTTTTGCACATTCTGGAAGTGATTGCGATCGCAAAGCTCTATTAGCTGCTGTGGAATCGACTTTTAAAAATGAGAGGGCGTAAAATTCGACAAAAAAATTTGGCGACGAAATCGAGCACATGCCTTCAAAAAAGGGCTCTCCTGGCCAAATGGTTTAACTTTGGCAGGTTCCTCGTGCTTTATCATGAAAGTAGACTTCGTGGGGCAGATTCTGGAAGTGATTGCGATCGCAAAGCTCTATTAGTTGCTTTGGAATCGGCTTTTGAAAAAAATTCTGTGAAAATCGCAAAAATTTTGGGTATCGAAATCTGGCAAAAGTCTGCATAAAAGGGCTCTCCTGGCCAAATGGTTTAACTTTGGCAGGTCCCTGCTGGTCTGTTATGAAACTAGAATATCTTTTGCACATTCTGGAAGTGATTGCGATCGCAAAGCTCTATTAGCTGCTGTGGAATCGACTTTTAAAAATGAGAGGGCGTAAAATTCGACAAAAAAATTTGGCGACGAAATCGAGCACATGCCTTCAAAAAAGGGCTCTCCTGGCCAAATGGTTTAACTTTGGCAGGTTCCTCGTGCTTTATCATGAAAGTAGACTTCGTGGGGCAGATTCTGGAAGTGATTGCGATCGCAAAGCTCTATTAGTTGCTTTGGAATCGGCTTTTGAAAAAAATTCTGTGAAAATCGCAAAAATTTTGGGTATCGAAATCTGGCAAAAGTCTGCATAAAAGGGCTCTCCTGGCCAAATGGTTTAACTTTGGCAGGTCCCTGCTGGTCTGTTATGAAACTAGAATATCTTTTGCACATTCTGGAAGTGATTGCGATCGCAAAGCTCTATTAGCTGCTGTGGAATCGACTTTTAAAAATGAGAGGGCGTAAAATTCGACAAAAAAATTTGGCGACGAAATCGAGCACATGCCTTCAAAAAAGGGCTCTCCTGGCCAAATGGTTTAACTTTGGCAGGTTCCTCGTGCTTTATCATGAAAGTAGACTTCGTGGGGCAGATTCTGGAAGTGATTGCGATCGCAAAGCTCTATTAGTTGCTTTGGAATCGGCTTTTGAAAAAAATTCTGTGAAAATCGCAAAAATTTTGGGTATCGAAATCTGGCAAAAGTCTGCATAAAAGGGCTCTCCTGGCCAAATGGTTTAACTTTGGCAGGTCCCTGCTGGTCTGTTATGAAACTAGAATATCTTTTGCACATTCTGGAAGTGATTGCGATCGCAAAGCTCTATTAGCTGCTGTGGAATCGACTTTTAAAAATGAGAGGGCGTAAAATTCGACAAAAAAATTTGGCGACGAAATCGAGCACATGCCTTCAAAAAAGGGCTCTCCTGGCCAAATGGTTTAACTTTGGCAGGTTCCTCGTGCTTTATCATGAAAGTAGACTTCGTGGGGCAGATTCTGGAAGTGATTGCGATCGCAAAGCTCTATTAGTTGCTTTGGAATCGGCTTTTGAAAAAAATTCTGTGAAAATCGCAAAAATTTTGGGTATCGAAATCTGGCAAAAGTCTGCATAAAAGGGCTCTCCTGGCCAAATGGTTTAACTTTGGCAGGTCCCTGCTGGTCTGTTATGAAACTAGAATATCTTTTGCACATTCTGGAAGTGATTGCGATCGCAAAGCTCTATTAGCTGCTGTGGAATCGACTTTTAAAAATGAGAGGGCGTAAAATTCGACAAAAAAATTTGGCGACGAAATCGAGCACATGCCTTCAAAAAAGGGCTCTCCTGGCCAAATGGTTTAACTTTGGCAGGTTCCTCGTGCTTTATCATGAAAGTAGACTTCGTGGGGCAGATTCTGGAAGTGATTGCGATCGCAAAGCTCTATTAGTTGCTTTGGAATCGGCTTTTGAAAAAAATTCTGTGAAAATCGCAAAAATTTTGGGTATCGAAATCTGGCAAAAGTCTGCATAAAAGGGCTCTCCTGGCCAAATGGTTTAACTTTGGCAGGTCCCTGCTGGTCTGTTATGAAACTAGAATATCTTTTGCACATTCTGGAAGTGATTGCGATCGCAAAGCTCTATTAGCTGCTGTGGAATCGACTTTTAAAAATGAGAGGGCGTAAAATTCGACAAAAAAATTTGGCGACGAAATCGAGCACATGCCTTCAAAAAAGGGCTCTCCTGGCCAAATGGTTTAACTTTGGCAGGTTCCTCGTGCTTTATCATGAAAGTAGACTTCGTGGGGCAGATTCTGGAAGTGATTGCGATCGCAAAGCTCTATTAGTTGCTTTGGAATCGGCTTTTGAAAAAAATTCTGTGAAAATCGCAAAAATTTTGGGTATCGAAATCTGGCAAAAGTCTGCATAAAAGGGCTCTCCTGGCCAAATGGTTTAACTTTGGCAGGTCCCTGCTGGTCTGTTATGAAACTAGAATATCTTTTGCACATTCTGGAAGTGATTGCGATCGCAAAGCTCTATTAGCTGCTGTGGAATCGACTTTTAAAAATGAGAGGGCGTAAAATTCGACAAAAAAATTTGGCGACGAAATCGAGCACATGCCTTCAAAAAAGGGCTCTCCTGGCCAAATGGTTTAACTTTGGCAGGTTCCTCGTGCTTTATCATGAAAGTAGACTTCGTGGGGCAGATTCTGGAAGTGATTGCGATCGCAAAGCTCTATTAGTTGCTTTGGAATCGGCTTTTGAAAAAAATTCTGTGAAAATCGCAAAAATTTTGGGTATCGAAATCTGGCAAAAGTCTGCATAAAAGGGCTCTCCTGGCCAAATGGTTTAACTTTGGCAGGTCCCTGCTGGTCTGTTATGAAACTAGAATATCTTTTGCACATTCTGGAAGTGATTGCGATCGCAAAGCTCTATTAGCTGCTGTGGAATCGACTTTTAAAAATGAGAGGGCGTAAAATTCGACAAAAAAATTTGGCGACGAAATCGAGCACATGCCTTCAAAAAAGGGCTCTCCTGGCCAAATGGTTTAACTTTGGCAGGTTCCTCGTGCTTTATCATGAAAGTAGACTTCGTGGGGCAGATTCTGGAAGTGATTGCGATCGCAAAGCTCTATTAGTTGCTTTGGAATCGGCTTTTGAAAAAAATTCTGTGAAAATCGCAAAAATTTTGGGTATCGAAATCTGGCAAAAGTCTGCATAAAAGGGCTCTCCTGGCCAAATGGTTTAACTTTGGCAGGTCCCTGCTGGTCTGTTATGAAACTAGAATATCTTTTGCACATTCTGGAAGTGATTGCGATCGCAAAGCTCTATTAGCTGCTGTGGAATCGACTTTTAAAAATGAGAGGGCGTAAAATTCGACAAAAAAATTTGGCGACGAAATCGAGCACATGCCTTCAAAAAAGGGCTCTCCTGGCCAAATGGTTTAACTTTGGCAGGTTCCTCGTGCTTTATCATGAAAGTAGACTTCGTGGGGCAGATTCTGGAAGTGATTGCGATCGCAAAGCTCTATTAGTTGCTTTGGAATCGGCTTTTGAAAAAAATTCTGTGAAAATCGCAAAAATTTTGGGTATCGAAATCTGGCAAAAGTCTGCATAAAAGGGCTCTCCTGGCCAAATGGTTTAACTTTGGCAGGTCCCTGCTGGTCTGTTATGAAACTAGAATATCTTTTGCACATTCTGGAAGTGATTGCGATCGCAAAGCTCTATTAGCTGCTGTGGAATCGACTTTTAAAAATGAGAGGGCGTAAAATTCGACAAAAAAATTTGGCGACGAAATCGAGCACATGCCTTCAAAAAAGGGCTCTCCTGGCCAAATGGTTTAACTTTGGCAGGTTCCTCGTGCTTTATCATGAAAGTAGACTTCGTGGGGCAGATTCTGGAAGTGATTGCGATCGCAAAGCTCTATTAGTTGCTTTGGAATCGGCTTTTGAAAAAAATTCTGTGAAAATCGCAAAAATTTTGGGTATCGAAATCTGGCAAAAGTCTGCATAAAAGGGCTCTCCTGGCCAAATGGTTTAACTTTGGCAGGTCCCTGCTGGTCTGTTATGAAACTAGAATATCTTTTGCACATTCTGGAAGTGATTGCGATCGCAAAGCTCTATTAGCTGCTGTGGAATCGACTTTTAAAAATGAGAGGGCGTAAAATTCGACAAAAAAATTTGGCGACGAAATCGAGCACATGCCTTCAAAAAAGGGCTCTCCTGGCCAAATGGTTTAACTTTGGCAGGTTCCTCGTGCTTTATCATGAAAGTAGACTTCGTGGGGCAGATTCTGGAAGTGATTGCGATCGCAAAGCTCTATTAGTTGCTTTGGAATCGGCTTTTGAAAAAAATTCTGTGAAAATCGCAAAAATTTTGGGTATCGAAATCTGGCAAAAGTCTGCATAAAAGGGCTCTCCTGGCCAAATGGTTTAACTTTGGCAGGTCCCTGCTGGTCTGTTATGAAACTAGAATATCTTTTGCACATTCTGGAAGTGATTGCGATCGCAAAGCTCTATTAGCTGCTGTGGAATCGACTTTTAAAAATGAGAGGGCGTAAAATTCGACAAAAAAATTTGGCGACGAAATCGAGCACATGCCTTCAAAAAAGGGCTCTCCTGGCCAAATGGTTTAACTTTGGCAGGTTCCTCGTGCTTTATCATGAAAGTAGACTTCGTGGGGCAGATTCTGGAAGTGATTGCGATCGCAAAGCTCTATTAGTTGCTTTGGAATCGGCTTTTGAAAAAAATTCTGTGAAAATCGCAAAAATTTTGGGTATCGAAATCTGGCAAAAGTCTGCATAAAAGGGCTCTCCTGGCCAAATGGTTTAACTTTGGCAGGTCCCTGCTGGTCTGTTATGAAACTAGAATATCTTTTGCACATTCTGGAAGTGATTGCGATCGCAAAGCTCTATTAGCTGCTGTGGAATCGACTTTTAAAAATGAGAGGGCGTAAAATTCGACAAAAAAATTTGGCGACGAAATCGAGCACATGCCTTCAAAAAAGGGCTCTCCTGGCCAAATGGTTTAACTTTGGCAGGTTCCTCGTGCTTTATCATGAAAGTAGACTTCGTGGGGCAGATTCTGGAAGTGATTGCGATCGCAAAGCTCTATTAGTTGCTTTGGAATCGGCTTTTGAAAAAAATTCTGTGAAAATCGCAAAAATTTTGGGTATCGAAATCTGGCAAAAGTCTGCATAAAAGGGCTCTCCTGGCCAAATGGTTTAACTTTGGCAGGTCCCTGCTGGTCTGTTATGAAACTAGAATATCTTTTGCACATTCTGGAAGTGATTGCGATCGCAAAGCTCTATTAGCTGCTGTGGAATCGACTTTTAAAAATGAGAGGGCGTAAAATTCGACAAAAAAATTTGGCGACGAAATCGAGCACATGCCTTCAAAAAAGGGCTCTCCTGGCCAAATGGTTTAACTTTGGCAGGTTCCTCGTGCTTTATCATGAAAGTAGACTTCGTGGGGCAGATTCTGGAAGTGATTGCGATCGCAAAGCTCTATTAGTTGCTTTGGAATCGGCTTTTGAAAAAAATTCTGTGAAAATCGCAAAAATTTTGGGTATCGAAATCTGGCAAAAGTCTGCATAAAAGGGCTCTCCTGGCCAAATGGTTTAACTTTGGCAGGTCCCTGCTGGTCTGTTATGAAACTAGAATATCTTTTGCACATTCTGGAAGTGATTGCGATCGCAAAGCTCTATTAGCTGCTGTGGAATCGACTTTTAAAAATGAGAGGGCGTAAAATTCGACAAAAAAATTTGGCGACGAAATCGAGCACATGCCTTCAAAAAAGGGCTCTCCTGGCCAAATGGTTTAACTTTGGCAGGTTCCTCGTGCTTTATCATGAAAGTAGACTTCGTGGGGCAGATTCTGGAAGTGATTGCGATCGCAAAGCTCTATTAGTTGCTTTGGAATCGGCTTTTGAAAAAAATTCTGTGAAAATCGCAAAAATTTTGGGTATCGAAATCTGGCAAAAGTCTGCATAAAAGGGCTCTCCTGGCCAAATGGTTTAACTTTGGCAGGTCCCTGCTGGTCTGTTATGAAACTAGAATATCTTTTGCACATTCTGGAAGTGATTGCGATCGCAAAGCTCTATTAGCTGCTGTGGAATCGACTTTTAAAAATGAGAGGGCGTAAAATTCGACAAAAAAATTTGGCGACGAAATCGAGCACATGCCTTCAAAAAAGGGCTCTCCTGGCCAAATGGTTTAACTTTGGCAGGTTCCTCGTGCTTTATCATGAAAGTAGACTTCGTGGGGCAGATTCTGGAAGTGATTGCGATCGCAAAGCTCTATTAGTTGCTTTGGAATCGGCTTTTGAAAAAAATTCTGTGAAAATCGCAAAAATTTTGGGTATCGAAATCTGGCAAAAGTCTGCATAAAAGGGCTCTCCTGGCCAAATGGTTTAACTTTGGCAGGTCCCTGCTGGTCTGTTATGAAACTAGAATATCTTTTGCACATTCTGGAAGTGATTGCGATCGCAAAGCTCTATTAGCTGCTGTGGAATCGACTTTTAAAAATGAGAGGGCGTAAAATTCGACAAAAAAATTTGGCGACGAAATCGAGCACATGCCTTCAAAAAAGGGCTCTCCTGGCCAAATGGTTTAACTTTGGCAGGTTCCTCGTGCTTTATCATGAAAGTAGACTTCGTGGGGCAGATTCTGGAAGTGATTGCGATCGCAAAGCTCTATTAGTTGCTTTGGAATCGGCTTTTGAAAAAAATTCTGTGAAAATCGCAAAAATTTTGGGTATCGAAATCTGGCAAAAGTCTGCATAAAAGGGCTCTCCTGGCCAAATGGTTTAACTTTGGCAGGTCCCTGCTGGTCTGTTATGAAACTAGAATATCTTTTGCACATTCTGGAAGTGATTGCGATCGCAAAGCTCTATTAGCTGCTGTGGAATCGACTTTTAAAAATGAGAGGGCGTAAAATTCGACAAAAAAATTTGGCGACGAAATCGAGCACATGCCTTCAAAAAAGGGCTCTCCTGGCCAAATGGTTTAACTTTGGCAGGTTCCTCGTGCTTTATCATGAAAGTAGACTTCGTGGGGCAGATTCTGGAAGTGATTGCGATCGCAAAGCTCTATTAGTTGCTTTGGAATCGGCTTTTGAAAAAAATTCTGTGAAAATCGCAAAAATTTTGGGTATCGAAATCTGGCAAAAGTCTGCATAAAAGGGCTCTCCTGGCCAAATGGTTTAACTTTGGCAGGTCCCTGCTGGTCTGTTATGAAACTAGAATATCTTTTGCACATTCTGGAAGTGATTGCGATCGCAAAGCTCTATTAGCTGCTGTGGAATCGACTTTTAAAAATGAGAGGGCGTAAAATTCGACAAAAAAATTTGGCGACGAAATCGAGCACATGCCTTCAAAAAAGGGCTCTCCTGGCCAAATGGTTTAACTTTGGCAGGTTCCTCGTGCTTTATCATGAAAGTAGACTTCGTGGGGCAGATTCTGGAAGTGATTGCGATCGCAAAGCTCTATTAGTTGCTTTGGAATCGGCTTTTGAAAAAAATTCTGTGAAAATCGCAAAAATTTTGGGTATCGAAATCTGGCAAAAGTCTGCATAAAAGGGCTCTCCTGGCCAAATGGTTTAACTTTGGCAGGTCCCTGCTGGTCTGTTATGAAACTAGAATATCTTTTGCACATTCTGGAAGTGATTGCGATCGCAAAGCTCTATTAGCTGCTGTGGAATCGACTTTTAAAAATGAGAGGGCGTAAAATTCGACAAAAAAATTTGGCGACGAAATCGAGCACATGCCTTCAAAAAAGGGCTCTCCTGGCCAAATGGTTTAACTTTGGCAGGTTCCTCGTGCTTTATCATGAAAGTAGACTTCGTGGGGCAGATTCTGGAAGTGATTGCGATCGCAAAGCTCTATTAGTTGCTTTGGAATCGGCTTTTGAAAAAAATTCTGTGAAAATCGCAAAAATTTTGGGTATCGAAATCTGGCAAAAGTCTGCATAAAAGGGCTCTCCTGGCCAAATGGTTTAACTTTGGCAGGTCCCTGCTGGTCTGTTATGAAACTAGAATATCTTTTGCACATTCTGGAAGTGATTGCGATCGCAAAGCTCTATTAGCTGCTGTGGAATCGACTTTTAAAAATGAGAGGGCGTAAAATTCGACAAAAAAATTTGGCGACGAAATCGAGCACATGCCTTCAAAAAAGGGCTCTCCTGGCCAAATGGTTTAACTTTGGCAGGTTCCTCGTGCTTTATCATGAAAGTAGACTTCGTGGGGCAGATTCTGGAAGTGATTGCGATCGCAAAGCTCTATTAGTTGCTTTGGAATCGGCTTTTGAAAAAAATTCTGTGAAAATCGCAAAAATTTTGGGTATCGAAATCTGGCAAAAGTCTGCATAAAAGGGCTCTCCTGGCCAAATGGTTTAACTTTGGCAGGTCCCTGCTGGTCTGTTATGAAACTAGAATATCTTTTGCACATTCTGGAAGTGATTGCGATCGCAAAGCTCTATTAGCTGCTGTGGAATCGACTTTTAAAAATGAGAGGGCGTAAAATTCGACAAAAAAATTTGGCGACGAAATCGAGCACATGCCTTCAAAAAAGGGCTCTCCTGGCCAAATGGTTTAACTTTGGCAGGTTCCTCGTGCTTTATCATGAAAGTAGACTTCGTGGGGCAGATTCTGGAAGTGATTGCGATCGCAAAGCTCTATTAGTTGCTTTGGAATCGGCTTTTGAAAAAAATTCTGTGAAAATCGCAAAAATTTTGGGTATCGAAATCTGGCAAAAGTCTGCATAAAAGGGCTCTCCTGGCCAAATGGTTTAACTTTGGCAGGTCCCTGCTGGTCTGTTATGAAACTAGAATATCTTTTGCACATTCTGGAAGTGATTGCGATCGCAAAGCTCTATTAGCTGCTGTGGAATCGACTTTTAAAAATGAGAGGGCGTAAAATTCGACAAAAAAATTTGGCGACGAAATCGAGCACATGCCTTCAAAAAAGGGCTCTCCTGGCCAAATGGTTTAACTTTGGCAGGTTCCTCGTGCTTTATCATGAAAGTAGACTTCGTGGGGCAGATTCTGGAAGTGATTGCGATCGCAAAGCTCTATTAGTTGCTTTGGAATCGGCTTTTGAAAAAAATTCTGTGAAAATCGCAAAAATTTTGGGTATCGAAATCTGGCAAAAGTCTGCATAAAAGGGCTCTCCTGGCCAAATGGTTTAACTTTGGCAGGTCCCTGCTGGTCTGTTATGAAACTAGAATATCTTTTGCACATTCTGGAAGTGATTGCGATCGCAAAGCTCTATTAGCTGCTGTGGAATCGACTTTTAAAAATGAGAGGGCGTAAAATTCGACAAAAAAATTTGGCGACGAAATCGAGCACATGCCTTCAAAAAAGGGCTCTCCTGGCCAAATGGTTTAACTTTGGCAGGTTCCTCGTGCTTTATCATGAAAGTAGACTTCGTGGGGCAGATTCTGGAAGTGATTGCGATCGCAAAGCTCTATTAGTTGCTTTGGAATCGGCTTTTGAAAAAAATTCTGTGAAAATCGCAAAAATTTTGGGTATCGAAATCTGGCAAAAGTCTGCATAAAAGGGCTCTCCTGGCCAAATGGTTTAACTTTGGCAGGTCCCTGCTGGTCTGTTATGAAACTAGAATATCTTTTGCACATTCTGGAAGTGATTGCGATCGCAAAGCTCTATTAGCTGCTGTGGAATCGACTTTTAAAAATGAGAGGGCGTAAAATTCGACAAAAAAATTTGGCGACGAAATCGAGCACATGCCTTCAAAAAAGGGCTCTCCTGGCCAAATGGTTTAACTTTGGCAGGTTCCTCGTGCTTTATCATGAAAGTAGACTTCGTGGGGCAGATTCTGGAAGTGATTGCGATCGCAAAGCTCTATTAGTTGCTTTGGAATCGGCTTTTGAAAAAAATTCTGTGAAAATCGCAAAAATTTTGGGTATCGAAATCTGGCAAAAGTCTGCATAAAAGGGCTCTCCTGGCCAAATGGTTTAACTTTGGCAGGTCCCTGCTGGTCTGTTATGAAACTAGAATATCTTTTGCACATTCTGGAAGTGATTGCGATCGCAAAGCTCTATTAGCTGCTGTGGAATCGACTTTTAAAAATGAGAGGGCGTAAAATTCGACAAAAAAATTTGGCGACGAAATCGAGCACATGCCTTCAAAAAAGGGCTCTCCTGGCCAAATGGTTTAACTTTGGCAGGTTCCTCGTGCTTTATCATGAAAGTAGACTTCGTGGGGCAGATTCTGGAAGTGATTGCGATCGCAAAGCTCTATTAGTTGCTTTGGAATCGGCTTTTGAAAAAAATTCTGTGAAAATCGCAAAAATTTTGGGTATCGAAATCTGGCAAAAGTCTGCATAAAAGGGCTCTCCTGGCCAAATGGTTTAACTTTGGCAGGTCCCTGCTGGTCTGTTATGAAACTAGAATATCTTTTGCACATTCTGGAAGTGATTGCGATCGCAAAGCTCTATTAGCTGCTGTGGAATCGACTTTTAAAAATGAGAGGGCGTAAAATTCGACAAAAAAATTTGGCGACGAAATCGAGCACATGCCTTCAAAAAAGGGCTCTCCTGGCCAAATGGTTTAACTTTGGCAGGTTCCTCGTGCTTTATCATGAAAGTAGACTTCGTGGGGCAGATTCTGGAAGTGATTGCGATCGCAAAGCTCTATTAGTTGCTTTGGAATCGGCTTTTGAAAAAAATTCTGTGAAAATCGCAAAAATTTTGGGTATCGAAATCTGGCAAAAGTCTGCATAAAAGGGCTCTCCTGGCCAAATGGTTTAACTTTGGCAGGTCCCTGCTGGTCTGTTATGAAACTAGAATATCTTTTGCACATTCTGGAAGTGATTGCGATCGCAAAGCTCTATTAGCTGCTGTGGAATCGACTTTTAAAAATGAGAGGGCGTAAAATTCGACAAAAAAATTTGGCGACGAAATCGAGCACATGCCTTCAAAAAAGGGCTCTCCTGGCCAAATGGTTTAACTTTGGCAGGTTCCTCGTGCTTTATCATGAAAGTAGACTTCGTGGGGCAGATTCTGGAAGTGATTGCGATCGCAAAGCTCTATTAGTTGCTTTGGAATCGGCTTTTGAAAAAAATTCTGTGAAAATCGCAAAAATTTTGGGTATCGAAATCTGGCAAAAGTCTGCATAAAAGGGCTCTCCTGGCCAAATGGTTTAACTTTGGCAGGTCCCTGCTGGTCTGTTATGAAACTAGAATATCTTTTGCACATTCTGGAAGTGATTGCGATCGCAAAGCTCTATTAGCTGCTGTGGAATCGACTTTTAAAAATGAGAGGGCGTAAAATTCGACAAAAAAATTTGGCGACGAAATCGAGCACATGCCTTCAAAAAAGGGCTCTCCTGGCCAAATGGTTTAACTTTGGCAGGTTCCTCGTGCTTTATCATGAAAGTAGACTTCGTGGGGCAGATTCTGGAAGTGATTGCGATCGCAAAGCTCTATTAGTTGCTTTGGAATCGGCTTTTGAAAAAAATTCTGTGAAAATCGCAAAAATTTTGGGTATCGAAATCTGGCAAAAGTCTGCATAAAAGGGCTCTCCTGGCCAAATGGTTTAACTTTGGCAGGTCCCTGCTGGTCTGTTATGAAACTAGAATATCTTTTGCACATTCTGGAAGTGATTGCGATCGCAAAGCTCTATTAGCTGCTGTGGAATCGACTTTTAAAAATGAGAGGGCGTAAAATTCGACAAAAAAATTTGGCGACGAAATCGAGCACATGCCTTCAAAAAAGGGCTCTCCTGGCCAAATGGTTTAACTTTGGCAGGTTCCTCGTGCTTTATCATGAAAGTAGACTTCGTGGGGCAGATTCTGGAAGTGATTGCGATCGCAAAGCTCTATTAGTTGCTTTGGAATCGGCTTTTGAAAAAAATTCTGTGAAAATCGCAAAAATTTTGGGTATCGAAATCTGGCAAAAGTCTGCATAAAAGGGCTCTCCTGGCCAAATGGTTTAACTTTGGCAGGTCCCTGCTGGTCTGTTATGAAACTAGAATATCTTTTGCACATTCTGGAAGTGATTGCGATCGCAAAGCTCTATTAGCTGCTGTGGAATCGACTTTTAAAAATGAGAGGGCGTAAAATTCGACAAAAAAATTTGGCGACGAAATCGAGCACATGCCTTCAAAAAAGGGCTCTCCTGGCCAAATGGTTTAACTTTGGCAGGTTCCTCGTGCTTTATCATGAAAGTAGACTTCGTGGGGCAGATTCTGGAAGTGATTGCGATCGCAAAGCTCTATTAGTTGCTTTGGAATCGGCTTTTGAAAAAAATTCTGTGAAAATCGCAAAAATTTTGGGTATCGAAATCTGGCAAAAGTCTGCATAAAAGGGCTCTCCTGGCCAAATGGTTTAACTTTGGCAGGTCCCTGCTGGTCTGTTATGAAACTAGAATATCTTTTGCACATTCTGGAAGTGATTGCGATCGCAAAGCTCTATTAGCTGCTGTGGAATCGACTTTTAAAAATGAGAGGGCGTAAAATTCGACAAAAAAATTTGGCGACGAAATCGAGCACATGCCTTCAAAAAAGGGCTCTCCTGGCCAAATGGTTTAACTTTGGCAGGTTCCTCGTGCTTTATCATGAAAGTAGACTTCGTGGGGCAGATTCTGGAAGTGATTGCGATCGCAAAGCTCTATTAGTTGCTTTGGAATCGGCTTTTGAAAAAAATTCTGTGAAAATCGCAAAAATTTTGGGTATCGAAATCTGGCAAAAGTCTGCATAAAAGGGCTCTCCTGGCCAAATGGTTTAACTTTGGCAGGTCCCTGCTGGTCTGTTATGAAACTAGAATATCTTTTGCACATTCTGGAAGTGATTGCGATCGCAAAGCTCTATTAGCTGCTGTGGAATCGACTTTTAAAAATGAGAGGGCGTAAAATTCGACAAAAAAATTTGGCGACGAAATCGAGCACATGCCTTCAAAAAAGGGCTCTCCTGGCCAAATGGTTTAACTTTGGCAGGTTCCTCGTGCTTTATCATGAAAGTAGACTTCGTGGGGCAGATTCTGGAAGTGATTGCGATCGCAAAGCTCTATTAGTTGCTTTGGAATCGGCTTTTGAAAAAAATTCTGTGAAAATCGCAAAAATTTTGGGTATCGAAATCTGGCAAAAGTCTGCATAAAAGGGCTCTCCTGGCCAAATGGTTTAACTTTGGCAGGTCCCTGCTGGTCTGTTATGAAACTAGAATATCTTTTGCACATTCTGGAAGTGATTGCGATCGCAAAGCTCTATTAGCTGCTGTGGAATCGACTTTTAAAAATGAGAGGGCGTAAAATTCGACAAAAAAATTTGGCGACGAAATCGAGCACATGCCTTCAAAAAAGGGCTCTCCTGGCCAAATGGTTTAACTTTGGCAGGTTCCTCGTGCTTTATCATGAAAGTAGACTTCGTGGGGCAGATTCTGGAAGTGATTGCGATCGCAAAGCTCTATTAGTTGCTTTGGAATCGGCTTTTGAAAAAAATTCTGTGAAAATCGCAAAAATTTTGGGTATCGAAATCTGGCAAAAGTCTGCATAAAAGGGCTCTCCTGGCCAAATGGTTTAACTTTGGCAGGTCCCTGCTGGTCTGTTATGAAACTAGAATATCTTTTGCACATTCTGGAAGTGATTGCGATCGCAAAGCTCTATTAGCTGCTGTGGAATCGACTTTTAAAAATGAGAGGGCGTAAAATTCGACAAAAAAATTTGGCGACGAAATCGAGCACATGCCTTCAAAAAAGGGCTCTCCTGGCCAAATGGTTTAACTTTGGCAGGTTCCTCGTGCTTTATCATGAAAGTAGACTTCGTGGGGCAGATTCTGGAAGTGATTGCGATCGCAAAGCTCTATTAGTTGCTTTGGAATCGGCTTTTGAAAAAAATTCTGTGAAAATCGCAAAAATTTTGGGTATCGAAATCTGGCAAAAGTCTGCATAAAAGGGCTCTCCTGGCCAAATGGTTTAACTTTGGCAGGTCCCTGCTGGTCTGTTATGAAACTAGAATATCTTTTGCACATTCTGGAAGTGATTGCGATCGCAAAGCTCTATTAGCTGCTGTGGAATCGACTTTTAAAAATGAGAGGGCGTAAAATTCGACAAAAAAATTTGGCGACGAAATCGAGCACATGCCTTCAAAAAAGGGCTCTCCTGGCCAAATGGTTTAACTTTGGCAGGTTCCTCGTGCTTTATCATGAAAGTAGACTTCGTGGGGCAGATTCTGGAAGTGATTGCGATCGCAAAGCTCTATTAGTTGCTTTGGAATCGGCTTTTGAAAAAAATTCTGTGAAAATCGCAAAAATTTTGGGTATCGAAATCTGGCAAAAGTCTGCATAAAAGGGCTCTCCTGGCCAAATGGTTTAACTTTGGCAGGTCCCTGCTGGTCTGTTATGAAACTAGAATATCTTTTGCACATTCTGGAAGTGATTGCGATCGCAAAGCTCTATTAGCTGCTGTGGAATCGACTTTTAAAAATGAGAGGGCGTAAAATTCGACAAAAAAATTTGGCGACGAAATCGAGCACATGCCTTCAAAAAAGGGCTCTCCTGGCCAAATGGTTTAACTTTGGCAGGTTCCTCGTGCTTTATCATGAAAGTAGACTTCGTGGGGCAGATTCTGGAAGTGATTGCGATCGCAAAGCTCTATTAGTTGCTTTGGAATCGGCTTTTGAAAAAAATTCTGTGAAAATCGCAAAAATTTTGGGTATCGAAATCTGGCAAAAGTCTGCATAAAAGGGCTCTCCTGGCCAAATGGTTTAACTTTGGCAGGTCCCTGCTGGTCTGTTATGAAACTAGAATATCTTTTGCACATTCTGGAAGTGATTGCGATCGCAAAGCTCTATTAGCTGCTGTGGAATCGACTTTTAAAAATGAGAGGGCGTAAAATTCGACAAAAAAATTTGGCGACGAAATCGAGCACATGCCTTCAAAAAAGGGCTCTCCTGGCCAAATGGTTTAACTTTGGCAGGTTCCTCGTGCTTTATCATGAAAGTAGACTTCGTGGGGCAGATTCTGGAAGTGATTGCGATCGCAAAGCTCTATTAGTTGCTTTGGAATCGGCTTTTGAAAAAAATTCTGTGAAAATCGCAAAAATTTTGGGTATCGAAATCTGGCAAAAGTCTGCATAAAAGGGCTCTCCTGGCCAAATGGTTTAACTTTGGCAGGTCCCTGCTGGTCTGTTATGAAACTAGAATATCTTTTGCACATTCTGGAAGTGATTGCGATCGCAAAGCTCTATTAGCTGCTGTGGAATCGACTTTTAAAAATGAGAGGGCGTAAAATTCGACAAAAAAATTTGGCGACGAAATCGAGCACATGCCTTCAAAAAAGGGCTCTCCTGGCCAAATGGTTTAACTTTGGCAGGTTCCTCGTGCTTTATCATGAAAGTAGACTTCGTGGGGCAGATTCTGGAAGTGATTGCGATCGCAAAGCTCTATTAGTTGCTTTGGAATCGGCTTTTGAAAAAAATTCTGTGAAAATCGCAAAAATTTTGGGTATCGAAATCTGGCAAAAGTCTGCATAAAAGGGCTCTCCTGGCCAAATGGTTTAACTTTGGCAGGTCCCTGCTGGTCTGTTATGAAACTAGAATATCTTTTGCACATTCTGGAAGTGATTGCGATCGCAAAGCTCTATTAGCTGCTGTGGAATCGACTTTTAAAAATGAGAGGGCGTAAAATTCGACAAAAAAATTTGGCGACGAAATCGAGCACATGCCTTCAAAAAAGGGCTCTCCTGGCCAAATGGTTTAACTTTGGCAGGTTCCTCGTGCTTTATCATGAAAGTAGACTTCGTGGGGCAGATTCTGGAAGTGATTGCGATCGCAAAGCTCTATTAGTTGCTTTGGAATCGGCTTTTGAAAAAAATTCTGTGAAAATCGCAAAAATTTTGGGTATCGAAATCTGGCAAAAGTCTGCATAAAAGGGCTCTCCTGGCCAAATGGTTTAACTTTGGCAGGTCCCTGCTGGTCTGTTATGAAACTAGAATATCTTTTGCACATTCTGGAAGTGATTGCGATCGCAAAGCTCTATTAGCTGCTGTGGAATCGACTTTTAAAAATGAGAGGGCGTAAAATTCGACAAAAAAATTTGGCGACGAAATCGAGCACATGCCTTCAAAAAAGGGCTCTCCTGGCCAAATGGTTTAACTTTGGCAGGTTCCTCGTGCTTTATCATGAAAGTAGACTTCGTGGGGCAGATTCTGGAAGTGATTGCGATCGCAAAGCTCTATTAGTTGCTTTGGAATCGGCTTTTGAAAAAAATTCTGTGAAAATCGCAAAAATTTTGGGTATCGAAATCTGGCAAAAGTCTGCATAAAAGGGCTCTCCTGGCCAAATGGTTTAACTTTGGCAGGTCCCTGCTGGTCTGTTATGAAACTAGAATATCTTTTGCACATTCTGGAAGTGATTGCGATCGCAAAGCTCTATTAGCTGCTGTGGAATCGACTTTTAAAAATGAGAGGGCGTAAAATTCGACAAAAAAATTTGGCGACGAAATCGAGCACATGCCTTCAAAAAAGGGCTCTCCTGGCCAAATGGTTTAACTTTGGCAGGTTCCTCGTGCTTTATCATGAAAGTAGACTTCGTGGGGCAGATTCTGGAAGTGATTGCGATCGCAAAGCTCTATTAGTTGCTTTGGAATCGGCTTTTGAAAAAAATTCTGTGAAAATCGCAAAAATTTTGGGTATCGAAATCTGGCAAAAGTCTGCATAAAAGGGCTCTCCTGGCCAAATGGTTTAACTTTGGCAGGTCCCTGCTGGTCTGTTATGAAACTAGAATATCTTTTGCACATTCTGGAAGTGATTGCGATCGCAAAGCTCTATTAGCTGCTGTGGAATCGACTTTTAAAAATGAGAGGGCGTAAAATTCGACAAAAAAATTTGGCGACGAAATCGAGCACATGCCTTCAAAAAAGGGCTCTCCTGGCCAAATGGTTTAACTTTGGCAGGTTCCTCGTGCTTTATCATGAAAGTAGACTTCGTGGGGCAGATTCTGGAAGTGATTGCGATCGCAAAGCTCTATTAGTTGCTTTGGAATCGGCTTTTGAAAAAAATTCTGTGAAAATCGCAAAAATTTTGGGTATCGAAATCTGGCAAAAGTCTGCATAAAAGGGCTCTCCTGGCCAAATGGTTTAACTTTGGCAGGTCCCTGCTGGTCTGTTATGAAACTAGAATATCTTTTGCACATTCTGGAAGTGATTGCGATCGCAAAGCTCTATTAGCTGCTGTGGAATCGACTTTTAAAAATGAGAGGGCGTAAAATTCGACAAAAAAATTTGGCGACGAAATCGAGCACATGCCTTCAAAAAAGGGCTCTCCTGGCCAAATGGTTTAACTTTGGCAGGTTCCTCGTGCTTTATCATGAAAGTAGACTTCGTGGGGCAGATTCTGGAAGTGATTGCGATCGCAAAGCTCTATTAGTTGCTTTGGAATCGGCTTTTGAAAAAAATTCTGTGAAAATCGCAAAAATTTTGGGTATCGAAATCTGGCAAAAGTCTGCATAAAAGGGCTCTCCTGGCCAAATGGTTTAACTTTGGCAGGTCCCTGCTGGTCTGTTATGAAACTAGAATATCTTTTGCACATTCTGGAAGTGATTGCGATCGCAAAGCTCTATTAGCTGCTGTGGAATCGACTTTTAAAAATGAGAGGGCGTAAAATTCGACAAAAAAATTTGGCGACGAAATCGAGCACATGCCTTCAAAAAAGGGCTCTCCTGGCCAAATGGTTTAACTTTGGCAGGTTCCTCGTGCTTTATCATGAAAGTAGACTTCGTGGGGCAGATTCTGGAAGTGATTGCGATCGCAAAGCTCTATTAGTTGCTTTGGAATCGGCTTTTGAAAAAAATTCTGTGAAAATCGCAAAAATTTTGGGTATCGAAATCTGGCAAAAGTCTGCATAAAAGGGCTCTCCTGGCCAAATGGTTTAACTTTGGCAGGTCCCTGCTGGTCTGTTATGAAACTAGAATATCTTTTGCACATTCTGGAAGTGATTGCGATCGCAAAGCTCTATTAGCTGCTGTGGAATCGACTTTTAAAAATGAGAGGGCGTAAAATTCGACAAAAAAATTTGGCGACGAAATCGAGCACATGCCTTCAAAAAAGGGCTCTCCTGGCCAAATGGTTTAACTTTGGCAGGTTCCTCGTGCTTTATCATGAAAGTAGACTTCGTGGGGCAGATTCTGGAAGTGATTGCGATCGCAAAGCTCTATTAGTTGCTTTGGAATCGGCTTTTGAAAAAAATTCTGTGAAAATCGCAAAAATTTTGGGTATCGAAATCTGGCAAAAGTCTGCATAAAAGGGCTCTCCTGGCCAAATGGTTTAACTTTGGCAGGTCCCTGCTGGTCTGTTATGAAACTAGAATATCTTTTGCACATTCTGGAAGTGATTGCGATCGCAAAGCTCTATTAGCTGCTGTGGAATCGACTTTTAAAAATGAGAGGGCGTAAAATTCGACAAAAAAATTTGGCGACGAAATCGAGCACATGCCTTCAAAAAAGGGCTCTCCTGGCCAAATGGTTTAACTTTGGCAGGTTCCTCGTGCTTTATCATGAAAGTAGACTTCGTGGGGCAGATTCTGGAAGTGATTGCGATCGCAAAGCTCTATTAGTTGCTTTGGAATCGGCTTTTGAAAAAAATTCTGTGAAAATCGCAAAAATTTTGGGTATCGAAATCTGGCAAAAGTCTGCATAAAAGGGCTCTCCTGGCCAAATGGTTTAACTTTGGCAGGTCCCTGCTGGTCTGTTATGAAACTAGAATATCTTTTGCACATTCTGGAAGTGATTGCGATCGCAAAGCTCTATTAGCTGCTGTGGAATCGACTTTTAAAAATGAGAGGGCGTAAAATTCGACAAAAAAATTTGGCGACGAAATCGAGCACATGCCTTCAAAAAAGGGCTCTCCTGGCCAAATGGTTTAACTTTGGCAGGTTCCTCGTGCTTTATCATGAAAGTAGACTTCGTGGGGCAGATTCTGGAAGTGATTGCGATCGCAAAGCTCTATTAGTTGCTTTGGAATCGGCTTTTGAAAAAAATTCTGTGAAAATCGCAAAAATTTTGGGTATCGAAATCTGGCAAAAGTCTGCATAAAAGGGCTCTCCTGGCCAAATGGTTTAACTTTGGCAGGTCCCTGCTGGTCTGTTATGAAACTAGAATATCTTTTGCACATTCTGGAAGTGATTGCGATCGCAAAGCTCTATTAGCTGCTGTGGAATCGACTTTTAAAAATGAGAGGGCGTAAAATTCGACAAAAAAATTTGGCGACGAAATCGAGCACATGCCTTCAAAAAAGGGCTCTCCTGGCCAAATGGTTTAACTTTGGCAGGTTCCTCGTGCTTTATCATGAAAGTAGACTTCGTGGGGCAGATTCTGGAAGTGATTGCGATCGCAAAGCTCTATTAGTTGCTTTGGAATCGGCTTTTGAAAAAAATTCTGTGAAAATCGCAAAAATTTTGGGTATCGAAATCTGGCAAAAGTCTGCATAAAAGGGCTCTCCTGGCCAAATGGTTTAACTTTGGCAGGTCCCTGCTGGTCTGTTATGAAACTAGAATATCTTTTGCACATTCTGGAAGTGATTGCGATCGCAAAGCTCTATTAGCTGCTGTGGAATCGACTTTTAAAAATGAGAGGGCGTAAAATTCGACAAAAAAATTTGGCGACGAAATCGAGCACATGCCTTCAAAAAAGGGCTCTCCTGGCCAAATGGTTTAACTTTGGCAGGTTCCTCGTGCTTTATCATGAAAGTAGACTTCGTGGGGCAGATTCTGGAAGTGATTGCGATCGCAAAGCTCTATTAGTTGCTTTGGAATCGGCTTTTGAAAAAAATTCTGTGAAAATCGCAAAAATTTTGGGTATCGAAATCTGGCAAAAGTCTGCATAAAAGGGCTCTCCTGGCCAAATGGTTTAACTTTGGCAGGTCCCTGCTGGTCTGTTATGAAACTAGAATATCTTTTGCACATTCTGGAAGTGATTGCGATCGCAAAGCTCTATTAGCTGCTGTGGAATCGACTTTTAAAAATGAGAGGGCGTAAAATTCGACAAAAAAATTTGGCGACGAAATCGAGCACATGCCTTCAAAAAAGGGCTCTCCTGGCCAAATGGTTTAACTTTGGCAGGTTCCTCGTGCTTTATCATGAAAGTAGACTTCGTGGGGCAGATTCTGGAAGTGATTGCGATCGCAAAGCTCTATTAGTTGCTTTGGAATCGGCTTTTGAAAAAAATTCTGTGAAAATCGCAAAAATTTTGGGTATCGAAATCTGGCAAAAGTCTGCATAAAAGGGCTCTCCTGGCCAAATGGTTTAACTTTGGCAGGTCCCTGCTGGTCTGTTATGAAACTAGAATATCTTTTGCACATTCTGGAAGTGATTGCGATCGCAAAGCTCTATTAGCTGCTGTGGAATCGACTTTTAAAAATGAGAGGGCGTAAAATTCGACAAAAAAATTTGGCGACGAAATCGAGCACATGCCTTCAAAAAAGGGCTCTCCTGGCCAAATGGTTTAACTTTGGCAGGTTCCTCGTGCTTTATCATGAAAGTAGACTTCGTGGGGCAGATTCTGGAAGTGATTGCGATCGCAAAGCTCTATTAGTTGCTTTGGAATCGGCTTTTGAAAAAAATTCTGTGAAAATCGCAAAAATTTTGGGTATCGAAATCTGGCAAAAGTCTGCATAAAAGGGCTCTCCTGGCCAAATGGTTTAACTTTGGCAGGTCCCTGCTGGTCTGTTATGAAACTAGAATATCTTTTGCACATTCTGGAAGTGATTGCGATCGCAAATGCTCTATTAGCTGCTGTGGAATCGACTTTTAAAAATGAGAGGGCGTAAAATTCGACAAAAAAATTTGGCGACGAAATCGAGCACATGCCTTCAAAAAAGGGCTCTCCTGGCCAAATGGTTTAACTTTGGCAGGTTCCTCGTGCTTTATCATGAAAGTAGACTTCGTGGGGCAGATTCTGGAAGTGATTGCGATCGCAAAGCTCTATTAGTTGCTTTGGAATCGGCTTTTGAAAAAAATTCTGTGAAAATCGCAAAAATTTTGGGTATCGAAATCTGGCAAAAGTCTGCATAAAAGGGCTCTCCTGGCCAAATGGTTTAACTTTGGCAGGTCCCTGCTGGTCTGTTATGAAACTAGAATATCTTTTGCACATTCTGGAAGTGATTGCGATCGCAAAGCTCTATTAGCTGCTGTGGAATCGACTTTTAAAAATGAGAGGGCGTAAAATTCGACAAAAAAATTTGGCGACGAAATCGAGCACATGCCTTCAAAAAAGGGCTCTCCTGGCCAAATGGTTTAACTTTGGCAGGTTCCTCGTGCTTTATCATGAAAGTAGACTTCGTGGGGCAGATTCTGGAAGTGATTGCGATCGCAAAGCTCTATTAGTTGCTTTGGAATCGGCTTTTGAAAAAAATTCTGTGAAAATCGCAAAAATTTTGGGTATCGAAATCTGGCAAAAGTCTGCATAAAAGGGCTCTCCTGGCCAAATGGTTTAACTTTGGCAGGTCCCTGCTGGTCTGTTATGAAACTAGAATATCTTTTGCACATTCTGGAAGTGATTGCGATCGCAAAGCTCTATTAGCTGCTGTGGAATCGACTTTTAAAAATGAGAGGGCGTAAAATTCGACAAAAAAATTTGGCGACGAAATCGAGCACATGCCTTCAAAAAAGGGCTCTCCTGGCCAAATGGTTTAACTTTGGCAGGTTCCTCGTGCTTTATCATGAAAGTAGACTTCGTGGGGCAGATTCTGGAAGTGATTGCGATCGCAAAGCTCTATTAGTTGCTTTGGAATCGGCTTTTGAAAAAAATTCTGTGAAAATCGCAAAAATTTTGGGTATCGAAATCTGGCAAAAGTCTGCATAAAAGGGCTCTCCTGGCCAAATGGTTTAACTTTGGCAGGTCCCTGCTGGTCTGTTATGAAACTAGAATATCTTTTGCACATTCTGGAAGTGATTGCGATCGCAAAGCTCTATTAGCTGCTGTGGAATCGACTTTTAAAAATGAGAGGGCGTAAAATTCGACAAAAAAATTTGGCGACGAAATCGAGCACATGCCTTCAAAAAAGGGCTCTCCTGGCCAAATGGTTTAACTTTGGCAGGTTCCTCGTGCTTTATCATGAAAGTAGACTTCGTGGGGCAGATTCTGGAAGTGATTGCGATCGCAAAGCTCTATTAGTTGCTTTGGAATCGGCTTTTGAAAAAAATTCTGTGAAAATCGCAAAAATTTTGGGTATCGAAATCTGGCAAAAGTCTGCATAAAAGGGCTCTCCTGGCCAAATGGTTTAACTTTGGCAGGTCCCTGCTGGTCTGTTATGAAACTAGAATATCTTTTGCACATTCTGGAAGTGATTGCGATCGCAAAGCTCTATTAGCTGCTGTGGAATCGACTTTTAAAAATGAGAGGGCGTAAAATTCGACAAAAAAATTTGGCGACGAAATCGAGCACATGCCTTCAAAAAAGGGCTCTCCTGGCCAAATGGTTTAACTTTGGCAGGTTCCTCGTGCTTTATCATGAAAGTAGACTTCGTGGGGCAGATTCTGGAAGTGATTGCGATCGCAAAGCTCTATTAGTTGCTTTGGAATCGGCTTTTGAAAAAAATTCTGTGAAAATCGCAAAAATTTTGGGTATCGAAATCTGGCAAAAGTCTGCATAAAAGGGCTCTCCTGGCCAAATGGTTTAACTTTGGCAGGTCCCTGCTGGTCTGTTATGAAACTAGAATATCTTTTGCACATTCTGGAAGTGATTGCGATCGCAAAGCTCTATTAGCTGCTGTGGAATCGACTTTTAAAAATGAGAGGGCGTAAAATTCGACAAAAAAATTTGGCGACGAAATCGAGCACATGCCTTCAAAAAAGGGCTCTCCTGGCCAAATGGTTTAACTTTGGCAGGTTCCTCGTGCTTTATCATGAAAGTAGACTTCGTGGGGCAGATTCTGGAAGTGATTGCGATCGCAAAGCTCTATTAGTTGCTTTGGAATCGGCTTTTGAAAAAAATTCTGTGAAAATCGCAAAAATTTTGGGTATCGAAATCTGGCAAAAGTCTGCATAAAAGGGCTCTCCTGGCCAAATGGTTTAACTTTGGCAGGTCCCTGCTGGTCTGTTATGAAACTAGAATATCTTTTGCACATTCTGGAAGTGATTGCGATCGCAAAGCTCTATTAGCTGCTGTGGAATCGACTTTTAAAAATGAGAGGGCGTAAAATTCGACAAAAAAATTTGGCGACGAAATCGAGCACATGCCTTCAAAAAAGGGCTCTCCTGGCCAAATGGTTTAACTTTGGCAGGTTCCTCGTGCTTTATCATGAAAGTAGACTTCGTGGGGCAGATTCTGGAAGTGATTGCGATCGCAAAGCTCTATTAGTTGCTTTGGAATCGGCTTTTGAAAAAAATTCTGTGAAAATCGCAAAAATTTTGGGTATCGAAATCTGGCAAAAGTCTGCATAAAAGGGCTCTCCTGGCCAAATGGTTTAACTTTGGCAGGTCCCTGCTGGTCTGTTATGAAACTAGAATATCTTTTGCACATTCTGGAAGTGATTGCGATCGCAAAGCTCTATTAGCTGCTGTGGAATCGACTTTTAAAAATGAGAGGGCGTAAAATTCGACAAAAAAATTTGGCGACGAAATCGAGCACATGCCTTCAAAAAAGGGCTCTCCTGGCCAAATGGTTTAACTTTGGCAGGTTCCTCGTGCTTTATCATGAAAGTAGACTTCGTGGGGCAGATTCTGGAAGTGATTGCGATCGCAAAGCTCTATTAGTTGCTTTGGAATCGGCTTTTGAAAAAAATTCTGTGAAAATCGCAAAAATTTTGGGTATCGAAATCTGGCAAAAGTCTGCATAAAAGGGCTCTCCTGGCCAAATGGTTTAACTTTGGCAGGTCCCTGCTGGTCTGTTATGAAACTAGAATATCTTTTGCACATTCTGGAAGTGATTGCGATCGCAAAGCTCTATTAGCTGCTGTGGAATCGACTTTTAAAAATGAGAGGGCGTAAAATTCGACAAAAAAATTTGGCGACGAAATCGAGCACATGCCTTCAAAAAAGGGCTCTCCTGGCCAAATGGTTTAACTTTGGCAGGTTCCTCGTGCTTTATCATGAAAGTAGACTTCGTGGGGCAGATTCTGGAAGTGATTGCGATCGCAAAGCTCTATTAGTTGCTTTGGAATCGGCTTTTGAAAAAAATTCTGTGAAAATCGCAAAAATTTTGGGTATCGAAATCTGGCAAAAGTCTGCATAAAAGGGCTCTCCTGGCCAAATGGTTTAACTTTGGCAGGTCCCTGCTGGTCTGTTATGAAACTAGAATATCTTTTGCACATTCTGGAAGTGATTGCGATCGCAAAGCTCTATTAGCTGCTGTGGAATCGACTTTTAAAAATGAGAGGGCGTAAAATTCGACAAAAAAATTTGGCGACGAAATCGAGCACATGCCTTCAAAAAAGGGCTCTCCTGGCCAAATGGTTTAACTTTGGCAGGTTCCTCGTGCTTTATCATGAAAGTAGACTTCGTGGGGCAGATTCTGGAAGTGATTGCGATCGCAAAGCTCTATTAGTTGCTTTGGAATCGGCTTTTGAAAAAAATTCTGTGAAAATCGCAAAAATTTTGGGTATCGAAATCTGGCAAAAGTCTGCATAAAAGGGCTCTCCTGGCCAAATGGTTTAACTTTGGCAGGTCCCTGCTGGTCTGTTATGAAACTAGAATATCTTTTGCACATTCTGGAAGTGATTGCGATCGCAAAGCTCTATTAGCTGCTGTGGAATCGACTTTTAAAAATGAGAGGGCGTAAAATTCGACAAAAAAATTTGGCGACGAAATCGAGCACATGCCTTCAAAAAAGGGCTCTCCTGGCCAAATGGTTTAACTTTGGCAGGTTCCTCGTGCTTTATCATGAAAGTAGACTTCGTGGGGCAGATTCTGGAAGTGATTGCGATCGCAAAGCTCTATTAGTTGCTTTGGAATCGGCTTTTGAAAAAAATTCTGTGAAAATCGCAAAAATTTTGGGTATCGAAATCTGGCAAAAGTCTGCATAAAAGGGCTCTCCTGGCCAAATGGTTTAACTTTGGCAGGTCCCTGCTGGTCTGTTATGAAACTAGAATATCTTTTGCACATTCTGGAAGTGATTGCGATCGCAAAGCTCTATTAGCTGCTGTGGAATCGACTTTTAAAAATGAGAGGGCGTAAAATTCGACAAAAAAATTTGGCGACGAAATCGAGCACATGCCTTCAAAAAAGGGCTCTCCTGGCCAAATGGTTTAACTTTGGCAGGTTCCTCGTGCTTTATCATGAAAGTAGACTTCGTGGGGCAGATTCTGGAAGTGATTGCGATCGCAAAGCTCTATTAGTTGCTTTGGAATCGGCTTTTGAAAAAAATTCTGTGAAAATCGCAAAAATTTTGGGTATCGAAATCTGGCAAAAGTCTGCATAAAAGGGCTCTCCTGGCCAAATGGTTTAACTTTGGCAGGTCCCTGCTGGTCTGTTATGAAACTAGAATATCTTTTGCACATTCTGGAAGTGATTGCGATCGCAAAGCTCTATTAGCTGCTGTGGAATCGACTTTTAAAAATGAGAGGGCGTAAAATTCGACAAAAAAATTTGGCGACGAAATCGAGCACATGCCTTCAAAAAAGGGCTCTCCTGGCCAAATGGTTTAACTTTGGCAGGTTCCTCGTGCTTTATCATGAAAGTAGACTTCGTGGGGCAGATTCTGGAAGTGATTGCGATCGCAAAGCTCTATTAGTTGCTTTGGAATCGGCTTTTGAAAAAAATTCTGTGAAAATCGCAAAAATTTTGGGTATCGAAATCTGGCAAAAGTCTGCATAAAAGGGCTCTCCTGGCCAAATGGTTTAACTTTGGCAGGTCCCTGCTGGTCTGTTATGAAACTAGAATATCTTTTGCACATTCTGGAAGTGATTGCGATCGCAAAGCTCTATTAGCTGCTGTGGAATCGACTTTTAAAAATGAGAGGGCGTAAAATTCGACAAAAAAATTTGGCGACGAAATCGAGCACATGCCTTCAAAAAAGGGCTCTCCTGGCCAAATGGTTTAACTTTGGCAGGTTCCTCGTGCTTTATCATGAAAGTAGACTTCGTGGGGCAGATTCTGGAAGTGATTGCGATCGCAAAGCTCTATTAGTTGCTTTGGAATCGGCTTTTGAAAAAAATTCTGTGAAAATCGCAAAAATTTTGGGTATCGAAATCTGGCAAAAGTCTGCATAAAAGGGCTCTCCTGGCCAAATGGTTTAACTTTGGCAGGTCCCTGCTGGTCTGTTATGAAACTAGAATATCTTTTGCACATTCTGGAAGTGATTGCGATCGCAAAGCTCTATTAGCTGCTGTGGAATCGACTTTTAAAAATGAGAGGGCGTAAAATTCGACAAAAAAATTTGGCGACGAAATCGAGCACATGCCTTCAAAAAAGGGCTCTCCTGGCCAAATGGTTTAACTTTGGCAGGTTCCTCGTGCTTTATCATGAAAGTAGACTTCGTGGGGCAGATTCTGGAAGTGATTGCGATCGCAAAGCTCTATTAGTTGCTTTGGAATCGGCTTTTGAAAAAAATTCTGTGAAAATCGCAAAAATTTTGGGTATCGAAATCTGGCAAAAGTCTGCATAAAAGGGCTCTCCTGGCCAAATGGTTTAACTTTGGCAGGTCCCTGCTGGTCTGTTATGAAACTAGAATATCTTTTGCACATTCTGGAAGTGATTGCGATCGCAAAGCTCTATTAGCTGCTGTGGAATCGACTTTTAAAAATGAGAGGGCGTAAAATTCGACAAAAAAATTTGGCGACGAAATCGAGCACATGCCTTCAAAAAAGGGCTCTCCTGGCCAAATGGTTTAACTTTGGCAGGTTCCTCGTGCTTTATCATGAAAGTAGACTTCGTGGGGCAGATTCTGGAAGTGATTGCGATCGCAAAGCTCTATTAGTTGCTTTGGAATCGGCTTTTGAAAAAAATTCTGTGAAAATCGCAAAAATTTTGGGTATCGAAATCTGGCAAAAGTCTGCATAAAAGGGCTCTCCTGGCCAAATGGTTTAACTTTGGCAGGTCCCTGCTGGTCTGTTATGAAACTAGAATATCTTTTGCACATTCTGGAAGTGATTGCGATCGCAAAGCTCTATTAGCTGCTGTGGAATCGACTTTTAAAAATGAGAGGGCGTAAAATTCGACAAAAAAATTTGGCGACGAAATCGAGCACATGCCTTCAAAAAAGGGCTCTCCTGGCCAAATGGTTTAACTTTGGCAGGTTCCTCGTGCTTTATCATGAAAGTAGACTTCGTGGGGCAGATTCTGGAAGTGATTGCGATCGCAAAGCTCTATTAGTTGCTTTGGAATCGGCTTTTGAAAAAAATTCTGTGAAAATCGCAAAAATTTTGGGTATCGAAATCTGGCAAAAGTCTGCATAAAAGGGCTCTCCTGGCCAAATGGTTTAACTTTGGCAGGTCCCTGCTGGTCTGTTATGAAACTAGAATATCTTTTGCACATTCTGGAAGTGATTGCGATCGCAAAGCTCTATTAGCTGCTGTGGAATCGACTTTTAAAAATGAGAGGGCGTAAAATTCGACAAAAAAATTTGGCGACGAAATCGAGCACATGCCTTCAAAAAAGGGCTCTCCTGGCCAAATGGTTTAACTTTGGCAGGTTCCTCGTGCTTTATCATGAAAGTAGACTTCGTGGGGCAGATTCTGGAAGTGATTGCGATCGCAAAGCTCTATTAGTTGCTTTGGAATCGGCTTTTGAAAAAAATTCTGTGAAAATCGCAAAAATTTTGGGTATCGAAATCTGGCAAAAGTCTGCATAAAAGGGCTCTCCTGGCCAAATGGTTTAACTTTGGCAGGTCCCTGCTGGTCTGTTATGAAACTAGAATATCTTTTGCACATTCTGGAAGTGATTGCGATCGCAAAGCTCTATTAGCTGCTGTGGAATCGACTTTTAAAAATGAGAGGGCGTAAAATTCGACAAAAAAATTTGGCGACGAAATCGAGCACATGCCTTCAAAAAAGGGCTCTCCTGGCCAAATGGTTTAACTTTGGCAGGTTCCTCGTGCTTTATCATGAAAGTAGACTTCGTGGGGCAGATTCTGGAAGTGATTGCGATCGCAAAGCTCTATTAGTTGCTTTGGAATCGGCTTTTGAAAAAAATTCTGTGAAAATCGCAAAAATTTTGGGTATCGAAATCTGGCAAAAGTCTGCATAAAAGGGCTCTCCTGGCCAAATGGTTTAACTTTGGCAGGTCCCTGCTGGTCTGTTATGAAACTAGAATATCTTTTGCACATTCTGGAAGTGATTGCGATCGCAAAGCTCTATTAGCTGCTGTGGAATCGACTTTTAAAAATGAGAGGGCGTAAAATTCGACAAAAAAATTTGGCGACGAAATCGAGCACATGCCTTCAAAAAAGGGCTCTCCTGGCCAAATGGTTTAACTTTGGCAGGTTCCTCGTGCTTTATCATGAAAGTAGACTTCGTGGGGCAGATTCTGGAAGTGATTGCGATCGCAAAGCTCTATTAGTTGCTTTGGAATCGGCTTTTGAAAAAAATTCTGTGAAAATCGCAAAAATTTTGGGTATCGAAATCTGGCAAAAGTCTGCATAAAAGGGCTCTCCTGGCCAAATGGTTTAACTTTGGCAGGTCCCTGCTGGTCTGTTATGAAACTAGAATATCTTTTGCACATTCTGGAAGTGATTGCGATCGCAAAGCTCTATTAGCTGCTGTGGAATCGACTTTTAAAAATGAGAGGGCGTAAAATTCGACAAAAAAATTTGGCGACGAAATCGAGCACATGCCTTCAAAAAAGGGCTCTCCTGGCCAAATGGTTTAACTTTGGCAGGTTCCTCGTGCTTTATCATGAAAGTAGACTTCGTGGGGCAGATTCTGGAAGTGATTGCGATCGCAAAGCTCTATTAGTTGCTTTGGAATCGGCTTTTGAAAAAAATTCTGTGAAAATCGCAAAAATTTTGGGTATCGAAATCTGGCAAAAGTCTGCATAAAAGGGCTCTCCTGGCCAAATGGTTTAACTTTGGCAGGTCCCTGCTGGTCTGTTATGAAACTAGAATATCTTTTGCACATTCTGGAAGTGATTGCGATCGCAAAGCTCTATTAGCTGCTGTGGAATCGACTTTTAAAAATGAGAGGGCGTAAAATTCGACAAAAAAATTTGGCGACGAAATCGAGCACATGCCTTCAAAAAAGGGCTCTCCTGGCCAAATGGTTTAACTTTGGCAGGTTCCTCGTGCTTTATCATGAAAGTAGACTTCGTGGGGCAGATTCTGGAAGTGATTGCGATCGCAAAGCTCTATTAGTTGCTTTGGAATCGGCTTTTGAAAAAAATTCTGTGAAAATCGCAAAAATTTTGGGTATCGAAATCTGGCAAAAGTCTGCATAAAAGGGCTCTCCTGGCCAAATGGTTTAACTTTGGCAGGTCCCTGCTGGTCTGTTATGAAACTAGAATATCTTTTGCACATTCTGGAAGTGATTGCGATCGCAAAGCTCTATTAGCTGCTGTGGAATCGACTTTTAAAAATGAGAGGGCGTAAAATTCGACAAAAAAATTTGGCGACGAAATCGAGCACATGCCTTCAAAAAAGGGCTCTCCTGGCCAAATGGTTTAACTTTGGCAGGTTCCTCGTGCTTTATCATGAAAGTAGACTTCGTGGGGCAGATTCTGGAAGTGATTGCGATCGCAAAGCTCTATTAGTTGCTTTGGAATCGGCTTTTGAAAAAAATTCTGTGAAAATCGCAAAAATTTTGGGTATCGAAATCTGGCAAAAGTCTGCATAAAAGGGCTCTCCTGGCCAAATGGTTTAACTTTGGCAGGTCCCTGCTGGTCTGTTATGAAACTAGAATATCTTTTGCACATTCTGGAAGTGATTGCGATCGCAAAGCTCTATTAGCTGCTGTGGAATCGACTTTTAAAAATGAGAGGGCGTAAAATTCGACAAAAAAATTTGGCGACGAAATCGAGCACATGCCTTCAAAAAAGGGCTCTCCTGGCCAAATGGTTTAACTTTGGCAGGTTCCTCGTGCTTTATCATGAAAGTAGACTTCGTGGGGCAGATTCTGGAAGTGATTGCGATCGCAAAGCTCTATTAGTTGCTTTGGAATCGGCTTTTGAAAAAAATTCTGTGAAAATCGCAAAAATTTTGGGTATCGAAATCTGGCAAAAGTCTGCATAAAAGGGCTCTCCTGGCCAAATGGTTTAACTTTGGCAGGTCCCTGCTGGTCTGTTATGAAACTAGAATATCTTTTGCACATTCTGGAAGTGATTGCGATCGCAAAGCTCTATTAGCTGCTGTGGAATCGACTTTTAAAAATGAGAGGGCGTAAAATTCGACAAAAAAATTTGGCGACGAAATCGAGCACATGCCTTCAAAAAAGGGCTCTCCTGGCCAAATGGTTTAACTTTGGCAGGTTCCTCGTGCTTTATCATGAAAGTAGACTTCGTGGGGCAGATTCTGGAAGTGATTGCGATCGCAAAGCTCTATTAGTTGCTTTGGAATCGGCTTTTGAAAAAAATTCTGTGAAAATCGCAAAAATTTTGGGTATCGAAATCTGGCAAAAGTCTGCATAAAAGGGCTCTCCTGGCCAAATGGTTTAACTTTGGCAGGTCCCTGCTGGTCTGTTATGAAACTAGAATATCTTTTGCACATTCTGGAAGTGATTGCGATCGCAAAGCTCTATTAGCTGCTGTGGAATCGACTTTTAAAAATGAGAGGGCGTAAAATTCGACAAAAAAATTTGGCGACGAAATCGAGCACATGCCTTCAAAAAAGGGCTCTCCTGGCCAAATGGTTTAACTTTGGCAGGTTCCTCGTGCTTTATCATGAAAGTAGACTTCGTGGGGCAGATTCTGGAAGTGATTGCGATCGCAAAGCTCTATTAGTTGCTTTGGAATCGGCTTTTGAAAAAAATTCTGTGAAAATCGCAAAAATTTTGGGTATCGAAATCTGGCAAAAGTCTGCATAAAAGGGCTCTCCTGGCCAAATGGTTTAACTTTGGCAGGTCCCTGCTGGTCTGTTATGAAACTAGAATATCTTTTGCACATTCTGGAAGTGATTGCGATCGCAAAGCTCTATTAGCTGCTGTGGAATCGACTTTTAAAAATGAGAGGGCGTAAAATTCGACAAAAAAATTTGGCGACGAAATCGAGCACATGCCTTCAAAAAAGGGCTCTCCTGGCCAAATGGTTTAACTTTGGCAGGTTCCTCGTGCTTTATCATGAAAGTAGACTTCGTGGGGCAGATTCTGGAAGTGATTGCGATCGCAAAGCTCTATTAGTTGCTTTGGAATCGGCTTTTGAAAAAAATTCTGTGAAAATCGCAAAAATTTTGGGTATCGAAATCTGGCAAAAGTCTGCATAAAAGGGCTCTCCTGGCCAAATGGTTTAACTTTGGCAGGTCCCTGCTGGTCTGTTATGAAACTAGAATATCTTTTGCACATTCTGGAAGTGATTGCGATCGCAAAGCTCTATTAGCTGCTGTGGAATCGACTTTTAAAAATGAGAGGGCGTAAAATTCGACAAAAAAATTTGGCGACGAAATCGAGCACATGCCTTCAAAAAAGGGCTCTCCTGGCCAAATGGTTTAACTTTGGCAGGTTCCTCGTGCTTTATCATGAAAGTAGACTTCGTGGGGCAGATTCTGGAAGTGATTGCGATCGCAAAGCTCTATTAGTTGCTTTGGAATCGGCTTTTGAAAAAAATTCTGTGAAAATCGCAAAAATTTTGGGTATCGAAATCTGGCAAAAGTCTGCATAAAAGGGCTCTCCTGGCCAAATGGTTTAACTTTGGCAGGTCCCTGCTGGTCTGTTATGAAACTAGAATATCTTTTGCACATTCTGGAAGTGATTGCGATCGCAAAGCTCTATTAGCTGCTGTGGAATCGACTTTTAAAAATGAGAGGGCGTAAAATTCGACAAAAAAATTTGGCGACGAAATCGAGCACATGCCTTCAAAAAAGGGCTCTCCTGGCCAAATGGTTTAACTTTGGCAGGTTCCTCGTGCTTTATCATGAAAGTAGACTTCGTGGGGCAGATTCTGGAAGTGATTGCGATCGCAAAGCTCTATTAGTTGCTTTGGAATCGGCTTTTGAAAAAAATTCTGTGAAAATCGCAAAAATTTTGGGTATCGAAATCTGGCAAAAGTCTGCATAAAAGGGCTCTCCTGGCCAAATGGTTTAACTTTGGCAGGTCCCTGCTGGTCTGTTATGAAACTAGAATATCTTTTGCACATTCTGGAAGTGATTGCGATCGCAAAGCTCTATTAGCTGCTGTGGAATCGACTTTTAAAAATGAGAGGGCGTAAAATTCGACAAAAAAATTTGGCGACGAAATCGAGCACATGCCTTCAAAAAAGGGCTCTCCTGGCCAAATGGTTTAACTTTGGCAGGTTCCTCGTGCTTTATCATGAAAGTAGACTTCGTGGGGCAGATTCTGGAAGTGATTGCGATCGCAAAGCTCTATTAGTTGCTTTGGAATCGGCTTTTGAAAAAAATTCTGTGAAAATCGCAAAAATTTTGGGTATCGAAATCTGGCAAAAGTCTGCATAAAAGGGCTCTCCTGGCCAAATGGTTTAACTTTGGCAGGTCCCTGCTGGTCTGTTATGAAACTAGAATATCTTTTGCACATTCTGGAAGTGATTGCGATCGCAAAGCTCTATTAGCTGCTGTGGAATCGACTTTTAAAAATGAGAGGGCGTAAAATTCGACAAAAAAATTTGGCGACGAAATCGAGCACATGCCTTCAAAAAAGGGCTCTCCTGGCCAAATGGTTTAACTTTGGCAGGTTCCTCGTGCTTTATCATGAAAGTAGACTTCGTGGGGCAGATTCTGGAAGTGATTGCGATCGCAAAGCTCTATTAGTTGCTTTGGAATCGGCTTTTGAAAAAAATTCTGTGAAAATCGCAAAAATTTTGGGTATCGAAATCTGGCAAAAGTCTGCATAAAAGGGCTCTCCTGGCCAAATGGTTTAACTTTGGCAGGTCCCTGCTGGTCTGTTATGAAACTAGAATATCTTTTGCACATTCTGGAAGTGATTGCGATCGCAAAGCTCTATTAGCTGCTGTGGAATCGACTTTTAAAAATGAGAGGGCGTAAAATTCGACAAAAAAATTTGGCGACGAAATCGAGCACATGCCTTCAAAAAAGGGCTCTCCTGGCCAAATGGTTTAACTTTGGCAGGTTCCTCGTGCTTTATCATGAAAGTAGACTTCGTGGGGCAGATTCTGGAAGTGATTGCGATCGCAAAGCTCTATTAGTTGCTTTGGAATCGGCTTTTGAAAAAAATTCTGTGAAAATCGCAAAAATTTTGGGTATCGAAATCTGGCAAAAGTCTGCATAAAAGGGCTCTCCTGGCCAAATGGTTTAACTTTGGCAGGTCCCTGCTGGTCTGTTATGAAACTAGAATATCTTTTGCACATTCTGGAAGTGATTGCGATCGCAAAGCTCTATTAGCTGCTGTGGAATCGACTTTTAAAAATGAGAGGGCGTAAAATTCGACAAAAAAATTTGGCGACGAAATCGAGCACATGCCTTCAAAAAAGGGCTCTCCTGGCCAAATGGTTTAACTTTGGCAGGTTCCTCGTGCTTTATCATGAAAGTAGACTTCGTGGGGCAGATTCTGGAAGTGATTGCGATCGCAAAGCTCTATTAGTTGCTTTGGAATCGGCTTTTGAAAAAAATTCTGTGAAAATCGCAAAAATTTTGGGTATCGAAATCTGGCAAAAGTCTGCATAAAAGGGCTCTCCTGGCCAAATGGTTTAACTTTGGCAGGTCCCTGCTGGTCTGTTATGAAACTAGAATATCTTTTGCACATTCTGGAAGTGATTGCGATCGCAAAGCTCTATTAGCTGCTGTGGAATCGACTTTTAAAAATGAGAGGGCGTAAAATTCGACAAAAAAATTTGGCGACGAAATCGAGCACATGCCTTCAAAAAAGGGCTCTCCTGGCCAAATGGTTTAACTTTGGCAGGTTCCTCGTGCTTTATCATGAAAGTAGACTTCGTGGGGCAGATTCTGGAAGTGATTGCGATCGCAAAGCTCTATTAGTTGCTTTGGAATCGGCTTTTGAAAAAAATTCTGTGAAAATCGCAAAAATTTTGGGTATCGAAATCTGGCAAAAGTCTGCATAAAAGGGCTCTCCTGGCCAAATGGTTTAACTTTGGCAGGTCCCTGCTGGTCTGTTATGAAACTAGAATATCTTTTGCACATTCTGGAAGTGATTGCGATCGCAAAGCTCTATTAGCTGCTGTGGAATCGACTTTTAAAAATGAGAGGGCGTAAAATTCGACAAAAAAATTTGGCGACGAAATCGAGCACATGCCTTCAAAAAAGGGCTCTCCTGGCCAAATGGTTTAACTTTGGCAGGTTCCTCGTGCTTTATCATGAAAGTAGACTTCGTGGGGCAGATTCTGGAAGTGATTGCGATCGCAAAGCTCTATTAGTTGCTTTGGAATCGGCTTTTGAAAAAAATTCTGTGAAAATCGCAAAAATTTTGGGTATCGAAATCTGGCAAAAGTCTGCATAAAAGGGCTCTCCTGGCCAAATGGTTTAACTTTGGCAGGTCCCTGCTGGTCTGTTATGAAACTAGAATATCTTTTGCACATTCTGGAAGTGATTGCGATCGCAAAGCTCTATTAGCTGCTGTGGAATCGACTTTTAAAAATGAGAGGGCGTAAAATTCGACAAAAAAATTTGGCGACGAA
>CAWVNO010003009.1:0-13166 GCA_963930645.1 Salticus scenicus
GGTTTAACTTTGGCAGGTCCCTGCTGTTCTGTTATGAAAGTAGACTTCGTGGGGCAGATTCTGGAAGTGATTGCGATCGCAAAGCTCTATTAGTTGCTTTGGAAATCGGCTTTTGAAAAAAATTCTGTGAAAATCGCAAAAATTTTGGGTATCGAAATCGGCAAAGTCTGCATAAAAGGGCTCTCCTGGCCAAATGGTTTAACTCTGGCAGGTCCCTGCTGTTCTGTTATGAAACTAGAATATCTTTTGCAGATTCTGGAAGTGATTGCGATCGCAAAGCTCTATTAGTTGCTTTGGAAATCGACTTTTGAAAATGAGAGGGCGTAAAATTCTCCCAAAAAATTTGGCGACGATATCGAGCACATGCCTTCATAAAAGGGCCAGTCCTAGCGAGTATGGTTTAACTTTGGCAGGTCCCTGCTGTTCTGTTATGAAAGTAGACTTCGTGGGGCAGATTCTGGAAGTGATTGCGATCGCAAAGCTCTATTAGTTGCTTTGGAATCGGCTTTTGAAAAAAATTCTGTGAAAATCGCAAAAATTTTGGGTATCGAAATCGGGCAAAGCTCTGCATAAAAGGGCTCTCCTGCCAAATGGTTTAACTTTGGCAGGTCCCTGCTGTTCTGTTATGAAACTAGAATATCTTTTGCAGATTCTGGAAGTGATTGCGATCGCAAAGCTCTATTAGTTGCTTTGGAATCGACTTTTGAAAATGAGAGGGCGTAAAATTCTCCCAAAAAATTTGGCGACGATATCGAGCACATGCCTTCATAAAAGGGCTCTCCTGGCCAAATGGTTTAACTTTGGCAGGTCCCTGCTGTTCTGTTATGAAAGTAGACTTCGTGGGGCAGATTCTGGAAGTGATTGCGATCGCAAAGCTCTATTAGTTGCTTTGGAATCGGCTTTTGAAAAAAATTCTGTGAAAATCGCAAAAATTTTGGGTATCGAAATCGGGCAAAGTCTGCATAAAAGGGCTCTCCTGGCCAAATGGTTTAACTTTGGCAGGTCCCTGCTGTTCTGTTATGAAACTAGAATATCTTTTGCAGATTCTGGAAGTGATTGCGATCGCAAAGCTCTATTAGTTGCTTTGGAATCGACTTTTGAAAATGAGAGGGCGTAAAATTCGCCCAAAAAATTTGGCGACGATATCGAGCACATGCCTTCATAAAAGGGCTCTCCTGGCCAAATGGTTTAACTTTGGCAGGTCCCTGCTGCTCTGTTATGAAAGTAGACTTCGTGGGGCAGATTCTGGAAGTGATTGCGATCGCAAAGCTCTATTAGTTGCTTTGGAATCGGCTTTTGAAAAAAATTCTGTGAAAATCGCAAAAATTTTGGGTATCGAAATCGGGCAAAGTCTGCATAAAAGGGCTCTCCTGGCCAAATGGTTTAACTTTGGCAGGTCCCTGCTGTTCTGTTATGAAACTAGAATATCTTTTGCAGATTCTGGAAGTGATTGCGATCGCAAAGCTCTATTAGTTGCTTTGGAATCGACTTTTGAAAATGAGAGGGCGTAAAATTCGCCCAAAAAATTTGGCGACGATATCGAGCACATGCCTTCATAAAAGGGCTCTCCTGGCCAAATGGTTTAACTTTGGCAGGTCCCTGCTGTTCTGTTATGAAAGTGGACTTCGTGGGGCAGATTCTGGAAGTGATTGCGATCGCAAAGCTCTATTAGTTGCTTTGGAATCGGCTTTTGAAAAAAATTCTGTGAAAATCGCAAAAATTTTGGGTATCGAAATCGGGCAAACTCTGCATAAAAGGGCTCTCCTGGCCAAATGGTTTAACTTTGGCAGGTCCCTGCTGTTCTGTTATGAAACTAGAATATCTTTTGCAGATTCTGGAAGTGATTGCGATCGCAAAGCTCTATTAGTTGCTTTGGAATCGACTTTTGAAAATGAGAGGGCGTAAAATTCGCCCAAAAAATTTGGCGACGATATCGAGCACATGCCTTCATAAAAGGGCTCTCCTGGCCAAATGGTTTAACTTTGGCAGGTCCCTGCTGTTCTGTTATGAAAGTAGACTTCGTGGGGCAGATTCTGGAAGTGATTGCGATCGCAAAGCTCTATTAGTTGCTTTGGAATCGGCTTTTGAAAAAAATTCTGTGAAAATCGCAAAAATTTTGGGTATCGAAATCGGGCAAACTCTGCATAAAAGGGCTCTCCTGGCCAAATGGTTTAACTTTGGCAGGTCCCTGCTGTTCTGTTATGAAACTAGAATATCTTTTGCAGATTCTGGAAGTGATTGCGATCGCAAAGCTCTATTAGTTGCTTTGGAATCGACTTTTGAAAATGAGAGGGCGTAAAATTCGCCCAAAAAATTTGGCGACGATATCGAGCACATGCCTTCATAAAAGGGCTCTCCTGGCCAAATGGTTTAACTTTGGCAGGTCCCTGCTGCTCTGTTATGAAAGTAGACTTCGTGGGGCAGATTCTGGAAGTGATTGCGATCGCAAAGCTCTATTAGTTGCTTTGGAATCGGCTTTTGAAAAAAATTCTGTGAAAATCGCAAAAATTTTGGGTATCGAAATCGGGCAAAGTCTGCATAAAAGGGCTCTCCTGGCCAAATGGTTTAACTTTGGCAGGTCCCTGCTGTTCTGTTATGAAACTAGAATATCTTTTGCAGATTCTGGAAGTGATTGCGATCGCAAAGCTCTATTAGTTGCTTTGGAATCGACTTTTGAAAATGAGAGGGCGTAAAATTCGCCCAAAAAATTTGGCGACGATATCGAGCACATGCCTTCATAAAAGGGCTCTCCTGGCCAAATGGTTTAACTTTGGCAGGTCCCTGCTGTTCTGTTATGAAAGTAGACTTCGTGGGGCAGATTCTGGAAGTGATTGCGATCGCAAAGCTCTATTAGTTGCTTTGGAATCGGCTTTTGAAAAAAATTCTGTGAAAATCGCAAAAATTTTGGGTATCGAAATCGGGCAAAGTCTGCATAAAAGGGCTCTCCTGGCCAAATGGTTTAACTTTGGCAGGTCCCTGCTGTTCTGTTATGAAACTAGAATATCTTTTGCAGATTCTGGAAGTGATTGCGATCGCAAAGCTCTATTAGTTGCTTTGGAATCGACTTTTGAAAATGAGAGGGCGTAAAATTCGCCCAAAAAATTTGGCGACGATATCGAGCACATGCCTTCATAAAAGGGCTCTCCTGGCCAAATGGTTTAACTTTGGCAGGTCCCTGCTGTTCTGTTATGAAAGTAGACTTCGTGGGGCAGATTCTGGAAGTGATTGCGATCGCAAAGCTCTATTAGTTGCTTTGGAATCGGCTTTTGAAAAAAATTCTGTGAAAATCGCAAAAATTTTGGGTATCGAAATCGGGCAAAGTCTGCATAAAAGGGCTCTCCTGGCCAAATGGTTTAACTTTGGCAGGTCCCTGCTGTTCTGTTATGAAACTAGAATATCTTTTGCAGATTCTGGAAGTGATTGCGATCGCAAAGCTCTATTAGTTGCTTTGGAATCGACTTTTGAAAATGAGAGGGCGTAAAATTCGCCCAAAAAATTTGGCGACGATATCGAGCACATGCCTTCATAAAAGGGCTCTCCTGGCCAAATGGTTTAACTTTGGCAGGTCCCTGCTGTTCTGTTATGAAAGTAGACTTTGTGGGGCAGATTCTGGAAGTGATTGCGATCGCAAAGCTCTATTAGTTGCTTTGGAATCGGCTTTTGAAAAAAATTCTGTGAAAATCGCAAAAATTTTGGGTATCGAAATTGGGCAAACTCTGCATAAAAGGGCTCTCCTGGCCAAATGGTTTAACTTTGGCAGGTCCCTGCTGTTCTGTTATGAAACTAGAATATCTTTTGCAGATTCTGGAAGTGATTGCGATCGCAAAGCTCTATTAGTTGCTTTGGAATCGACTTTTGAAAATGAGAGGGCGTAAAATTCGCCCAAAAAATTTGGCGACGATATCGAGCACATGCCTTCATAAAAGGGCTCTCCTGGCCAAATGGTTTAACTTTGGCAGGTCCCTGCTGTTCTGTTATGAAAGTAGACTTCGTGGGGCAGATTCTGGAAGGGATTGCGATCGCAAAGCTCTATTAGTTGCTTTGGAATCGGCTTTTGAAAAAAATTCTGTGAAAATCGCAAAAATTTTGGGTATCGAAATCGGGCAAAGTCTGCATAAAAGGGCTCTCCTGGCCAAATGGTTTAACTTTGGCAGGTCCCTGCTGTTCTGTTATGAAACTAGAATATCTTTTGCAGATTCTGGAAGTGATTGCGATCGCAAAGCTCTATTAGTTGCTTTGGAATCGACTTTTGAAAATGAGAGGGCGTAAAATTCGCCCAAAAAATTTGGCGACGATATCGAGCACATGCCTTCATAAAAGGGCTCTCCTGGCCAAATGGTTTAACTTTGGCAGGTCCCTGCTGTTCTGTTATGAAAGTAGACTTCGTGGGGCAGATTCTGGAAGTGATTGCGATCGCAAAGCTCTATTAGTTGCTTTGGAATCGGCTTTTGAAAAAAATTCTGTGAAAATCGCAAAAATTTTGGGTATCGAAATCGGGCAAAGTCTGCATAAAAGGGCTCTCCTGGCCAAATGGTTTAACTTTGGCAGGTCCCTGCTGTTCTGTTATGAAACTAGAATATCTTTTGCAGATTCTGGAAGTGATTGCGATCGCAAAGCTCTATTAGTTGCTTTGGAATCGACTTTTGAAAATGAGAGGGCGTAAAATTCGCCCAAAAAATTTGGCGACGATATCGAGCACATGCCTTCATAAAAGGGCTCTCCTGGCCAAATGGTTTAACTTTGGCAGGTCCCTGCTGTTCTGTTATGAAAGTAGACTTCGTGGGGCAGATTCTGGAAGTGATTGCGATCGCAAAGCTCTATTAGTTGCTTTGGAATCGGCTTTTGAAAAAAATTCTGTGAAAATCGCAAAAATTTTGGGTATCGAAATCGGGCAAAGTCTGCATAAAAGGGCTCTCCTGGCCAAATGGTTTAACTTTGGCAGGTCCCTGCTGTTCTGTTATGAAACTAGAATATCTTTTGCAGATTCTGGAAGTGATTGCGATCGCAAAGCTCTATTAGTTGCTTTGGAATCGACTTTTGAAAATGAGAGGGCGTAAAATTCGCCCAAAAAATTTGGCGACGATATCGAGCACATGCCTTCATAGAAGGGCTCTCCTGGCCAAATGGTTTAACTTTGGCAGGTCCCTGCTGTTCTGTTATGAAAGTAGACTTCGTGGGGCAGATTCTGGAAGTGATTGCGATCGCAAAGCTCTATTAGTTGCTTTGGAATCGGCTTTTGAAAAAAATTCTGTGAAAATCGCAAAAATTTTGGGTATCGAAATCGGGCAAAGTCTGCATAAAAGGGCTCTCCTGGCCAAATGGTTTAACTTTGGCAGGTCCCTGCTGTTCTGTTATGAAACTAGAATATCTTTTGCAGATTCTGGAAGTGATTGCGATCGCAAAGCTCTATTAGTTGCTTTGGAATCGACTTTTGAAAATGAGAGGGCGTAAAATTCGCCCAAAAAATTTGGCGACGATATCGAGCACATGCCTTCATAAAAGGGCTCTCCTGGCCAAATGGTTTAACTTTGGCAGGTCCCTGCTGTTCTGTTATGAAAGTAGACTTCGTGGGGCAGATTCTGGAAGTGATTGCGATCGCAAAGCTCTATTAGTTGCTTTGGAATCGGCTTTTGAAAAAAATTCTGTGAAAATCGCAAAAATTTTGGGTATCGAAATCGGGCAAAGTCTGCATAAAAGGGCTCTCCTGGCCAAATGGTTTAACTTTGGCAGGTCCCTGCTGTTCTGTTATGAAACTAGAATATCTTTTGCAGATTCTGGAAGTGATTGCGATCGCAAAGCTCTATTAGTTGCTTTGGAATCGACTTTTGAAAATGAGAGGGCGTAAAATTCGCCCAAAAAATTTGGCGACGATATCGAGCACATGCCTTCATAAAAGGGCTCTCCTGGCCAAATGGTTTAACTTTGGCAGGTCCCTGCTGTTCTGTTATGAAAGTGGACTTCGTGGGGCAGATTCTGGAAGTGATTGCGATCGCAAAGCTCTATTAGTTGCTTTGGAATCGGCTTTTGAAAAAAATTCTGTGAAAATCGCAAAAATTTTGGGTATCGAAATCGGGCAAACTCTGCATAAAAGGGCTCTCCTGGCCAAATGGTTTAACTTTGGCAGGTCCCTGCTGTTCTGTTATGAAACTAGAATATCTTTTGCAGATTCTGGAAGTGATTGCGATCGCAAAGCTCTATTAGTTGCTTTGGAATCGACTTTTGAAAATGAGAGGGCGTAAAATTCGCCCAAAAAATTTGGCGACGATATCGAGCACATGCCTTCATAAAAGGGCTCTCCTGGCCAAATGGTTTAACTTTGGCAGGTCCCTGCTGTTCTGTTATGAAAGTAGACTTCGTGGGGCAGATTCTGGAAGTGATTGCGATCGCAAAGCTCTATTAGTTGCTTTGGAATCGGCTTTTGAAAAAAATTCTGTGAAAATCGCAAAAATTTTGGGTATCGAAATCGGGCAAACTCTGCATAAAAGGGCTCTCCTGGCCAAATGGTTTAACTTTGGCAGGTCCCTGCTGTTCTGTTATGAAACTAGAATATCTTTTGCAGATTCTGGAAGTGATTGCGATCGCAAAGCTCTATTAGTTGCTTTGGAATCGACTTTTGAAAATGAGAGGGCGTAAAATTCGCCCAAAAAATTTGGCGACGATATCGAGCACATGCCTTCATAAAAGGGCTCTCCTGGCCAAATGGTTTAACTTTGGCAGGTCCCTGCTGCTCTGTTATGAAAGTAGACTTCGTGGGGCAGATTCTGGAAGTGATTGCGATCGCAAAGCTCTATTAGTTGCTTTGGAATCGGCTTTTGAAAAAAATTCTGTGAAAATCGCAAAAATTTTGGGTATCGAAATCGGGCAAAGTCTGCATAAAAGGGCTCTCCTGGCCAAATGGTTTAACTTTGGCAGGTCCCTGCTGTTCTGTTATGAAACTAGAATATCTTTTGCAGATTCTGGAAGTGATTGCGATCGCAAAGCTCTATTAGTTGCTTTGGAATCGACTTTTGAAAATGAGAGGGCGTAAAATTCGCCCAAAAAATTTGGCGACGATATCGAGCACATGCCTTCATAAAAGGGCTCTCCTGGCCAAATGGTTTAACTTTGGCAGGTCCCTGCTGTTCTGTTATGAAAGTAGACTTCGTGGGGCAGATTCTGGAAGTGATTGCGATCGCAAAGCTCTATTAGTTGCTTTGGAATCGGCTTTTGAAAAAAATTCTGTGAAAATCGCAAAAATTTTGGGTATCGAAATCGGGCAAAGTCTGCATAAAAGGGCTCTCCTGGCCAAATGGTTTAACTTTGGCAGGTCCCTGCTGTTCTGTTATGAAACTAGAATATCTTTTGCAGATTCTGGAAGTGATTGCGATCGCAAAGCTCTATTAGTTGCTTTGGAATCGACTTTTGAAAATGAGAGGGCGTAAAATTCGCCCAAAAAATTTGGCGACGATATCGAGCACATGCCTTCATAAAAGGGCTCTCCTGGCCAAATGGTTTAACTTTGGCAGGTCCCTGCTGTTCTGTTATGAAAGTAGACTTCGTGGGGCAGATTCTGGAAGTGATTGCGATCGCAAAGCTCTATTAGTTGCTTTGGAATCGGCTTTTGAAAAAAATTCTGTGAAAATCGCAAAAATTTTGGGTATCGAAATCGGGCAAAGTCTGCATAAAAGGGCTCTCCTGGCCAAATGGTTTAACTTTGGCAGGTCCCTGCTGTTCTGTTATGAAACTAGAATATCTTTTGCAGATTCTGGAAGTGATTGCGATCGCAAAGCTCTATTAGTTGCTTTGGAATCGACTTTTGAAAATGAGAGGGCGTAAAATTCGCCCAAAAAATTTGGCGACGATATCGAGCACATGCCTTCATAAAAGGGCTCTCCTGGCCAAATGGTTTAACTTTGGCAGGTCCCTGCTGTTCTGTTATGAAAGTAGACTTTGTGGGGCAGATTCTGGAAGTGATTGCGATCGCAAAGCTCTATTAGTTGCTTTGGAATCGGCTTTTGAAAAAAATTCTGTGAAAATCGCAAAAATTTTGGGTATCGAAATTGGGCAAACTCTGCATAAAAGGGCTCTCCTGGCCAAATGGTTTAACTTTGGCAGGTCCCTGCTGTTCTGTTATGAAACTAGAATATCTTTTGCAGATTCTGGAAGTGATTGCGATCGCAAAGCTCTATTAGTTGCTTTGGAATCGACTTTTGAAAATGAGAGGGCGTAAAATTCGCCCAAAAAATTTGGCGACGATATCGAGCACATGCCTTCATAAAAGGGCTCTCCTGGCCAAATGGTTTAACTTTGGCAGGTCCCTGCTGTTCTGTTATGAAAGTAGACTTCGTGGGGCAGATTCTGGAAGGGATTGCGATCGCAAAGCTCTATTAGTTGCTTTGGAATCGGCTTTTGAAAAAAATTCTGTGAAAATCGCAAAAATTTTGGGTATCGAAATCGGGCAAAGTCTGCATAAAAGGGCTCTCCTGGCCAAATGGTTTAACTTTGGCAGGTCCCTGCTGTTCTGTTATGAAACTAGAATATCTTTTGCAGATTCTGGAAGTGATTGCGATCGCAAAGCTCTATTAGTTGCTTTGGAATCGACTTTTGAAAATGAGAGGGCGTAAAATTCGCCCAAAAAATTTGGCGACGATATCGAGCACATGCCTTCATAAAAGGGCTCTCCTGGCCAAATGGTTTAACTTTGGCAGGTCCCTGCTGTTCTGTTATGAAAGTAGACTTCGTGGGGCAGATTCTGGAAGTGATTGCGATCGCAAAGCTCTATTAGTTGCTTTGGAATCGGCTTTTGAAAAAAATTCTGTGAAAATCGCAAAAATTTTGGGTATCGAAATCGGGCAAAGTCTGCATAAAAGGGCTCTCCTGGCCAAATGGTTTAACTTTGGCAGGTCCCTGCTGTTCTGTTATGAAACTAGAATATCTTTTGCAGATTCTGGAAGTGATTGCGATCGCAAAGCTCTATTAGTTGCTTTGGAATCGACTTTTGAAAATGAGAGGGCGTAAAATTCGCCCAAAAAATTTGGCGACGATATCGAGCACATGCCTTCATAAAAGGGCTCTCCTGGCCAAATGGTTTAACTTTGGCAGGTCCCTGCTGTTCTGTTATGAAAGTAGACTTCGTGGGGCAGATTCTGGAAGTGATTGCGATCGCAAAGCTCTATTAGTTGCTTTGGAATCGGCTTTTGAAAAAAATTCTGTGAAAATCGCAAAAATTTTGGGTATCGAAATCGGGCAAAGTCTGCATAAAAGGGCTCTCCTGGCCAAATGGTTTAACTTTGGCAGGTCCCTGCTGTTCTGTTATGAAACTAGAATATCTTTTGCAGATTCTGGAAGTGATTGCGATCGCAAAGCTCTATTAGTTGCTTTGGAATCGACTTTTGAAAATGAGAGGGCGTAAAATTCGCCCAAAAAATTTGGCGACGATATCGAGCACATGCCTTCATAGAAGGGCTCTCCTGGCCAAATGGTTTAACTTTGGCAGGTCCCTGCTGTTCTGTTATGAAAGTAGACTTCGTGGGGCAGATTCTGGAAGTGATTGCGATCGCAAAGCTCTATTAGTTGCTTTGGAATCGGCTTTTGAAAAAAATTCTGTGAAAATCGCAAAAATTTTGGGTATCGAAATCGGGCAAAGTCTGCATAAAAGGGCTCTCCTGGCCAAATGGTTTAACTTTGGCAGGTCCCTGCTGTTCTGTTATGAAACTAGAATATCTTTTGCAGATTCTGGAAGTGATTGCGATCGCAAAGCTCTATTAGTTGCTTTGGAATCGACTTTTGAAAATGAGAGGGCGTAAAATTCGCCCAAAAAATTTGGCGACGATATCGAGCACATGCCTTCATAAAAGGGCTCTCCTGGCCAAATGGTTTAACTTTGGCAGGTCCCTGCTGTTCTGTTATGAAAGTAGACTTCGTGGGGCAGATTCTGGAAGTGATTGCGATCGCAAAGCTCTATTAGTTGCTTTGGAATCGGCTTTTGAAAAAAATTCTGTGAAAATCGCAAAAATTTTGGGTATCGAAATCGGGCAAAGTCTGCATAAAAGGGCTCTCCTGGCCAAATGGTTTAACTTTGGCAGGTCCCTGCTGTTCTGTTATGAAACTAGAATATCTTTTGCAGATTCTGGAAGTGATTGCGATCGCAAAGCTCTATTAGTTGCTTTTGAATCGACTTTTGAAAATGAGAGGGCGTAAAATTCGCCCAAAAAATTTGGCGACGATATCGAGCACATGCCTTCATAAAAGGGCTCTCCTGGCCAAATGGTTTAACTTTGGCAGGTCCCTGCTGTTCTGTTATGAAAGTAGACTTCGTGGGGCAGATTCTGGAAGTGATTGCGATCGCAAAGCTCTATTAGTTGCTTTGGAATCGGCTTTTGAAAAAAATTCTGTGAAAATCGCAAAAATTTTGGGTATCGAAATCGGGCAAAGTCTGCATAAAAGGGCTCTCCGGGCCAAATGGTTTAACTTTGGCAGGTCCCTGCTGTTCTGTTATGAAACTAGAATATCTTTTGCAGATTCTGGAAGTGATTGCGATCGCAAAGCTCTATTAGTTGCTTTGGAATCGACTTTTGAAAATGAGAGGGCGTAAAATTCGCCCAAAAAATTTGGCGACGATATCGAGCACATGCCTTCATAAAAGGGCTCTCCTGGCCAAATGGTTTAACTTTGGCAGGTCCCTGCTGTTCTGTTATGAAAGTAGACTTCGTGGGGCAGATTCTGGAAGTGATTGCGATCGCAAAGCTCTATTAGTTGCTTTGGAATCGGCTTTTGAAAAAAATTCTGTGAAAATCGCAAAAATTTTGGGTATCGAAATCGGGCAAAGTCTGCATAAAAGGGCTCTCCTGGCCAAATGGTTTAACTTTGGCAGGTCCCTGCTGTTCTGTTATGAAACTAGAATATCTTTTGCAGATTCTGGAAGTGATTGCGATCGCAAAGCTCTATTAGTTGCTTTGGAATCGACTTTTGAAAATGAGAGGGCGTAAAATTCGCCCAAAAAATTTGGCGACGATATCGAGCACATGCCTTCATAAAAGGGCTCTCCTGGCCAAATGGTTTAACTTTGGCAGGTCCCTGCTGTTCTGTTATGAAAGTAGACTTCGTGGGGCAGATTCTGGAAGTGATTGCGATCGCAAAGCTCTATTAGTTGCTTTGGAATCGGCTTTTGAAAAAAATTCTGTGAAAATCGCAAAAATTTTGGGTATCGAATTCGGGCAAAGTCTGCATAAAAGGGCTCTCCTGGCCAAATGGTTTAACTTTGGCAGGTCCCTGCTGTTCTGTTATGAAACTAGAATATCTTTTGCAGATTCTGGAAGTGATTGCGATCGCAAAGCTCTATTAGTTGCTTTGGAATCGACTTTTGAAAATGAGAGGGCGTAAAATTCGCCCAAAAAATTTGGCGACGATATCGAGCACATGCCTTCATAAAAGGGCTCTCCTGGCCAAATGGTTTAACTTTGGCAGGTCCCTGCTGTTCTGTTATGAAAGTAGACTTCGTGGGGCAGATTCTGGAAGTGATTGCGATCGCAAAGCTCTATTAGTTGCTTTGGAATCGGCTTTTGAAAAAAATTCTGTGAAAATCGCAAAAATTTTGGGTATCGAAATCGGGCAAAGTCTGCATAAAAGGGCTCTCCGGGCCAAATGGTTTAACTTTGGCAGGTCCCTGCTGTTCTGTTATGAAACTAGAATATCTTTTGCAGATTCTGGAAGTGATTGCGATCGCAAAGCTCTATTAGTTGCTTTGGAATCGACTTTTGAAAATGAGAGGGCGTAAAATTCGCCCAAAAAATTTGGCGACGATATCGAGCACATGCCTTCATAAAAGGGCTCTCCTGGCCAAATGGTTTAACTTTGGCAGGTCCCTGCTGTTCTGTTATGAAAGTAGACTTTGTGGGGCAGATTCTGGAAGTGATTGCGATCGCAAAGCTCTATTAGTTGCTTTGGAATCGGCTTTTGAAAAAAATTCTGTGAAAATCGCAAAAATTTTGGGTATCGAAATTGGGCAAACTCTGCATAAAAGGGCTCTCCTGGCCAAATGGTTTAACTTTGGCAGGTCCCTGCTGTTCTGTTATGAAACTAGAATATCTTTTGCAGATTCTGGAAGTGATTGCGATCGCAAAGCTCTATTAGTTGCTTTGGAATCGACTTTTGAAAATGAGAGGGCGTAAAATTCGCCCAAAAAATTTGGCGACGATATCGAGCACATGCCTTCATAAAAGGGCTCTCCTGGCCAAATGGTTTAACTTTGGCAGGTCCCTGCTGTTCTGTTATGAAAGTAGACTTCGTGGGGCAGATTCTGGAAGGGATTGCGATCGCAAAGCTCTATTAGTTGCTTTGGAATCGGCTTTTGAAAAAAATTCTGTGAAAATCGCAAAAATTTTGGGTATCGAAATCGGGCAAAGTCTGCATAAAAGGGCTCTCCTGGCCAAATGGTTTAACTTTGGCAGGTCCCTGCTGTTCTGTTATGAAACTAGAATATCTTTTGCAGATTCTGGAAGTGATTGCGATCGCAAAGCTCTATTAGTTGCTTTGGAATCGACTTTTGAAAATGAGAGGGCGTAAAATTCGCCCAAAAAATTTGGCGACGATATCGAGCACATGCCTTCATAAAAGGGCTCTCCTGGCCAAATGGTTTAACTTTGGCAGGTCCCTGCTGTTCTGTTATGAAAGTAGACTTCGTGGGGCAGATTCTGGAAGTGATTGCGATCGCAAAGCTCTATTAGTTGCTTTGGAATCGGCTTTTGAAAAAAATTCTGTGAAAATCGCAAAAATTTTGGGTATCGAAATCGGGCAAAGTCTGCATAAAAGGGCTCTCCTGGCCAAATGGTTTAACTTTGGCAGGTCCCTGCTGTTCTGTTATGAAACTAGAATATCTTTTGCAGATTCTGGAAGTGATTGCGATCGCAAAGCTCTATTAGTTGCTTTGGAATCGACTTTTGAAAATGAGAGGGCGTAAAATTCGCCCAAAAAATTTGGCGACGATATCGAGCACATGCCTTCATAAAAGGGCTCTCCTGGCCAAATGGTTTAACTTTGGCAGGTCCCTGCTGTTCTGTTATGAAAGTAGACTTCGTGGGGCAGATTCTGGAAGTGATTGCGATCGCAAAGCTCTATTAGTTGCTTTGGAATCGGCTTTTGAAAAAAATTCTGTGAAAATCGCAAAAATTTTGGGTATCGAAATCGGG